>JAUEJL010135627.1:0-11034 GCA_032274825.1 Drosophyllum lusitanicum | reverse complement strand
AAACGTCCACTCACCTCTTGTTCTCAAACTCCACTCAGTGGTCTAATGTTACTGAGTCTTGTCCGTTCCTGAGAACATTATAAAACTGAAATCAGTATCCGATTCATAAATATATACATCCACATATATTTATATCTCTATTGTTCATATACAATATGCTAGATTCACATATGAATATACATATAGCATACAACATCAAAGAATAACAAACAAACTTTAAATTCTATAAAACAAACGGACGCGTCGCGTCTAAGAAACCGAAGCGTTGCGTCGCTCATCATGCGAAAGTCGGACCACCGTCCGAATGTCGGACCACCATCCGAAATTCGGACCACAAGAGTCGGACCAATAGGTCAGATGACCCAAGAGTCGGACGAACAGACCCAAATAGTCGGATCAAAACATGCGAAGGTCGAACCAAATCGGGAACAGGTCGTGTCCCATGCTTGGACACGTCGTGTCGCGTCGCGCATGTACCTGCAACATCTTCTTCATCTTGTTCATCCTCCATCCGACTTATACACAATATAATCCATTACCATATTCTGAAATCTACTAAAACACATATAAACTTCATATATCACATATATAAACATCATAGGCTCATCAAATCCAATTAAAACATCAAAACTAACAAAACCCACTAATCAAGTAAGCTTCCTAAAGCTTCATAATATCAACAATGGTGTTCTTCATTTAAGCATGAGATTCCAGCAAGAATCAAACACAAAATCATCATAAATCATGCTTATAATACATAAGGAATACATACTAACCTTAGTTTGTAATAACAACAAGAATTCTTCAAGTTCAAAACTTCAAGTTTGCAAATTCTTAGCTTTCTTCTCTTCAAAGCAAACCCACAACACACACACTTACACTTTCAAGATTTTTAGCATATGAGGAGGTGAGTTTACTGATTCAATACATATCTACTACACACGTATCAACTTGATATTTTCAATCTAAGCATGAGGTGGTAAAAACTCATTCCGTCCATACATGCATACACATACACCCATTCACACATACTTACATGCGTACATACATACATCAAAATAATTCCATTTACATATACCCATATTTATTTATTCAAACAATCAATTAATAATTTAAGATCACTGAATTAAACATTTAATACTCACATAATTAAATTATTAAAACACACATAAATACGCACATACAAACACATTCCAACTTACCACCGACCCGCTCACAACTAGGCCGGGTTTTCGGATGTTACAACTTCCTTCATTTCTTTGGTGGCTAACTTCCTTTGCTTGGTAGACTGCTCATGGTTCAACAAATTACCATAGAGCTCAACAAGGGACATACCTTTCATCTCTCAGTATGTCTAAGTATAGTGAAAAAGTTATCCCAAGACTCTAGAAGAGAGTCCAAGAACTGGTTGACCAAGACAAAGTTGATCTTGTTCAAATCTGCCCTTCTAAGGTCATTCACTAGGAAATTGACCGGTGTAGTTCTAGCTAAGACTTTCACCTTTATGAGCAAAGAAGAACTCATATTCACGGTTCAGAAGTTTGTTCTCCTTAACTTCCTCCGTGCCTTCATAGGGCACGGTCAAAGTATCTATCATCTCTTTAGAATTGAGAACTTGATGATAGATTTCATTAGGAAGAGCGGAGCTAATGGCAAACCTAGCTTTAACATCAAGGTTCACCATCCTCTTGTCTTCATCAAACCATTGGTGGATAGGTTTGGTTATCACCCTATCAGCAGAGGGTTGATCATCAGACTATGAAGTAACACTGAAGATGGACACAGGGACATATGGACCATCCCTAACAATGTCCAACTTTTACACGTCTAATGTGGACAGAAAGAGAAGATCTTTACTTTTCCACATGGAAAAATTCTCTACATCAAACATGGGACACCTTGTGAGTGAACCAGTGTTTGGTAGGCTTGCTGAAGCAGATGATGAGACCATTTGGTAAGGGGTAGAAGCAATTGTAAAGTAAGCAAAACGGATTAAGATATTGATTATCTAACATGCTCTAATATCAGTTGTTAGTCCCAGATTAAGTACTCAACACCAAATGTTTGTAGAAGGGGGGTTAAATATAAACTTAAGCTTTTTGAATTTAAATGCACACACTAATACTTTTAAAATAATTCTTGTTGATTATGAATCAATAATTACATGTAAAAGGAAGCGGATATTCTAAATACAATAAAAGGTGGCAATTAAATATCTAACACATAGTCAAGCTTCTCTAAAAACAACTAATGTTCTAAGAGGTCCAACACATGGACAAGTTCTCTACACTTTGCTAACTCTAAAACTTGCTCTTGCTTAAAAGCGTTGAACTTGTTCTTCGAGAGAGATGTTCTGTGTTGTGTAAATGTATATTTTGCATGTTAAGAATGCATGTATATATAGTGTCTTGGCAGCAAACGGATGGAGGGATGTAGTGAGACAAGGTGGTAAAGAGAAAATAATATTTTAATCATAAAGTAAGTGGGTAAAAAGTAATATTACTTTAATCAGGATTGAATAAAGTAATAGTACTTTCTCTACAAAAGTACACCCCACTAATAATATAATAATGTTATTTCCTCTACTTTATGCCTTGTAACTATAAATTTCTTCTTCCATGCTTGAACGTTTATCAACAGTCATACTTCTTCAGATTTGACTTTACCAAAGATGTAGTTGCCAGCCATACTTTAGTATTTGACAAATTTTCAAGATCTTTGTTTATAGGTAACTTTATCCTTTTCCAGAGGATAAAGTTTTATCCATTTTGTCCCACTTGGTGGTACAAAAAGTGCAAATACTTTTATAATAATAGATCTAAGGCATAGTAGAACAACATATGTTCTGCCTTTGACATAGAAAAGTTACATAACAAAAATAGAATATACTAAACAACTTTTCAGAACTGAAAATACAAATCAGCTAATCAAAATAAGCTGATAAAATTGAACTTCTCAGCCTTAGTGTTGAAGGCTCAATTGATAAGAGAGTGCTCAGCTGATAACAGAGTGCTCAGCTGATCATGTAACGCTCAGCTGATCAAACTGTTAAAGCTAAACAATGCATAAGCTGATCAACCTAGATGACCAGTAGATCAAAATAGTTCAACTGGTCATTTAGAGTGAAGAGCTTATCAAAATAAGACTATGTGTTTGAAAGAGATTACTTAACTTATGACTTTCAAATATTCAGCTGATCAAACTGATTGCTTAGCTGATACTTGAAATTGCTCAGTTGACGGTTGAGTTAGCTGCAGATGATGGTCTTCTACACTTGTCTTTTCTTCAACTGATCTCAAATGATGTCTTCAACTGATGCTCAGTACTTAGCAAGTCTTAGGCTGATATTCTATACTTAGTAACTTCTAGTCAGGATCTAACAACACATGTTTAAATTCATTCTAAGTATTACTGAATGTTTGGTTTTGTTATCATCATATCCTATTTGTTTTAATAGACAAATTTGAGTATTGGGTTGAAATGGTTATCTCTCCAACAAAGGGGTTAAAGTAGTTACCTATATCAAAGTGTTTTATGTTTAAATTATAATTTTTATGGTAAATTTAAAAAGATGGAAACTTCTAGGGCTGAAAACAGCCGATTGTCCAAACTCATGGATATAAAAGGGGCTTGTTGGACGTTAAGACATCAAAATTAGTGTGTGTGTGTGTGTGTTATTCAATTGTCGAGAAAGCAAGAGAGATAGAGGAAGGAGGAGATTTTTGATGAAATTAAAGAAGAGTTGAAGTGTATCTTGCTTAACCAAGCATTAAGGTATGTTAATCCTACTTTTAGTTTGTGTATTTTAGAGTTTTTGGTGAGGTTAGGGTTCTTGAAATGTTAAGGGTTAATGGTAATGATTCAAATGGAAATGTTACTAATTTTATGATGATTCAAGCATGAATAAACTGAATTGTGGTGCAGCATGATGATAAATTGTTTTATTGTGATGCTAATGAGTCAAATTTGTGTTCTTGGTGCAAAATGATCTAAGTTCAAAAATTTAGTACATATTTTGTTGTTTATTGATGTTATTTGATGTTTTTTAGTGTTATTTGGTGAATACCAAGTGCTGGAAACACTTAGGTAGTGTTTTAAATGGATTTTGGAAGGAAAAACAATTGTTCATTTCAAAGTGTTTGCTATTCGAGCCGGACATGGGCATGCCATGGCAGGTACAGGCCATGTACAGCCCTAGTTAAGGTTAGGCATGCTAGAAGGCACATCACGTGCGTATTTGAGTGGACATAGGCGTGTCCTTGGGGATACGACTGTGTAGGGCTAAGGTTTGTCACGGTGTGTATGGAACGGCATGTGTAAGTGTGTGGGAGACCGTGTGCGTTGGCATGGTCACGCCTTAGCCGTGTCAGCCTCTGTTTAGTAGTAGAATGCAGAATTTTTTAAATGTAGTATTAATCTACTATAGGTGTTGACAGTTGATCATTACAATTCAATAAAGCTAGTATTTAAGCAGTTGAGCGTCGAGGTGAGTTACACAAAATCCCTCTCAATATGCATTTGTTGATGTATGCTTGTAAGTGCGTATGTGTGTGTTATATGTTTAGTAGGGAGATAACTCCCATTTTTGGTGACATGTGATGACCAGGAGAAGGGACTCTTGTTATTTGTGATATATGTGCAAGTAGGGGAGGTAACTCCCAATTACCAATTAATTCTGTGAAAATAGAAGCGGTTAGCAGTATTTGTGTGATGTATTTGGTAGGAGATTCAATCCCAAATTTGTAGACAGTTGCATTTATACATGTGCTCTTGCAGTTATATCACACGGGCATTTAATCTAGTTCCTAGTCACAATAACGAAGGAAATTCCGGTTAATTATAATCATCACGACTAACGATACAATTAAGGTTAAGAATAATCCTTTCCCTTAAATTTCTCTAAAAAATTACATTTGGTTTACTCTTCTAGCTTAGTGCTGAAGAATGTTCAATATAGTTCATATTTAATTCATAGTTCTAAGAGACTAATTTTAGTCTTTGGATCAATGACATCAATGGTCCAGATTGTATTTTAAAATTTTAAACGGAGTGACGTTTTCGTAATTCACATGCGATTGTATACTAAATCATCTGTGATTGAATATTAAACTTTTAGAACTATATTTTTTACATGGACTTTATTCAACACAACTCTATAACAATAATATATACTATGTAACTTTATAGCGAGGCAGAATTTGTAAATCTCTTTTACTTTAATGATATAAACCCAGACCGCCTTAAAAAAAGTTATACAACAATACTCTAATAAAAAATATAGTTTTTATATTTATTTATACTTAAAAAAGAAGAAAGAAAATTTTAATCTTTTATTAAAGCAAAAGGGAAAAGTGAGAGCCCTCGGTGAATTTGCCGTAGGGATGAACAAAATAAACCCGGTTTGGCCCGAGCCGATTTGGTTTTGAACTAAACCGATTTACACATTTTAGGTCGGTTATCGGTTATTCGGTTTCTATGTCTCCCTTAATTTGATTTTCAGTTTCACAGGTTTGTTTGTTTTTTTTTACCTGGAACCGCCGGAAACTAATTGAAACCGAAACCGATTGGGAACAAACGGCCTGGTTGTCGGTTATTACATTGTCATTTTTTGTTTCGTTTTTTTTGTTTGGTCGGGTTTGGAACTAAACTCATCCCTACGTTGAAGCGTCGTAACATCAAGGCTTTAACCACTTCGTCAACAAAGTTTTTGTTTAAAATAGGTAACTTCAAATACTTATCATCAACATATTTTTTCATAATAAATAGAAAAATCCTATTTGTTTTACTATATCTTCCTACTTCATCTTCTTACTCACTAAGTTATGACATGTAAAATCTATTAACTGTTTTTTCATCTCTTTTTATTAATTTTAACACTTCTTTTAATCATATAAGTAGGAATATAGAATGAAGAATGAATATCTATGATAAATATATGGTATAATGTATATAATGCAAAGTTACAGTGTACGTATCTCAATGAAATTCATGAAATCATCTTTCATGAATCGTAGCATACACCTCTAATAGCATTCTCTTGTGTGTTTTTTTTCGAATAACTATAGTATAACGTGTCCTTAAAAAAAATCTCATATATTGTAATTCTAATTCCAATTCTAATATTAATAAATTTTTCAATTTATAAGACATCTTAATCAACATTTAAAAAAAATGCAAAAATCATCTTAATTTAATATTATCCATAATTTTAAAAAACTTTACGGTGCATTCAAAATTAATGAAAACTAACAATTCATTTAATATTATCCATAATTTTGTTAAACTTACGTGAATTAATATAACATTATCTATAATTTTTTAAAATTGATATAATTGAAATTTTGATTTACCTGTTAATATTTAATATCTCTTTTATATCAGTTTTTTTATAATACATGACTTCTTCTAATATAAATAAAAGAGTAAAATAAATTAAAATCATTAGACAATCCTAATCATTTATTTAGATAAAAATATTAAATTGTTAACTATCAAATTTGAACAATTCATTTTGATAAAAAACGAAATCCAAATTTGATTTTTCTTTGATCAAAATTAGATTCAGTTTTGACTTTATTTTTAAATCAAAATAATTATTTGGTAGAATTTCATATATGCCCTTTCTAAACCTTAAAATATCGTATTTACTCACCCTAATTTACAAATATTACATTTGCCTTTTATAAAATTTTAAAATATTATATTTAACAAACTCTTAGTTTTATAATTTTAAAATATTCTATAACCAGTTTAAAATTTATTTTAATTATAACCAATAAATACTTGAGTTTATTGTCCTAAATGTAAATAGAAAATCTATACATGAAATACTATCACGTATTTTTTTGTATCATGATGCTATGTTTCTTCTATTATATCTGCCCTCCCAAAGCGTCGACATTTCTAACCTTCCATCAACCGTGTAGATGTTTATGCCGTATGTCGCTATTTTTAAATTCTCATATATTTCTATTTTATAATCTTTTATCATATATTTATCAATGTTTAAATATATCATTTATTAAATCAATCCATGTATCATACAAATATCTAATCTAGTATCAAACTAAAACAATACAACAAAGGCGATCTTGGATAATCTTGCTAGAAACAAAATATCAATAATGAAGAGCCAATGAAATAACTTGTGTTAGCAAAGAGGTGATGATCAAGAGTTCACTAACGCGTAAACAACTAACTTTACTATTTATCTCTAATCTTTAAATATAAATAAAAGTTTAATTTGGATAATTTTATTAGACAGTCATATCCGTTTATTTTAGTAAAATTAAATCTAAACCATCTATTAAAATTGAGAATTCAATTTGATTTTGACTTTTGTGAGTCAAAGTTCTTAATAAAAATTATTAGAGATAATTTCATATATATTATTCTTAAACCTTAAAACATCGTATTTGTCCACCATAATTTATAATTGTCATATTGACCTTTTATAACATTTTAAAATATTATAATTAACCAAATTTTTAGTTTTAACGTTTTAAAATATTTTATAATCAGATTAAGTTCTATTTAATTATAACAAAAAAAATACTCGAGCTTTTCTAATCTAATCTAATAACCTTATTAAAAGAAAATGATAATGATGTCATCATCTAATTTTTTTCCACCAATTACAACACACCACTTCAAATAATTTTCTTAATTCAAGAAGTTTAACACATCATCATATACAAACTACTATTCTTGATACACAACAAATTTCAAATATGGGGACGCTTAATAATCGGATAAATTGAACTAACTTTAAGATATAAACGTATTTGAAGGAGAATACATAAATAGATTAGTTTGTTAAAATTTACATTTTATTTTCTACGTAATATCTAATTTAAATTGAATTGAATTAAAGATTAGTTAATTTATTATATACATAATTTAAATTTGAAGATTAGTTATTACGAATTTAAAAACATTCAATACTAACTAATTATGAGAAATGTTAGATTAGTTTAAACTAATTTGAAAAAAATTCAAATTTAATTTTCAAAACGTAATTTTTAAATTAAAGAATACTATTCTTTAAAATTCTAATATTTTAAAATCACCGCTAATATTTTTTCAAAATTTAAATAAATTTAAATCACCATATTTGATACTACTATTTGTATCCACTGTGAAAAAAAGAGGGAAAAAATGAACATGTCAAATCATTAATATTCAAATGATTATTGTCGATCAGATTGCACCATTTTACTATTGTTCTTCAAGAAAATAAGTTTTGTTTATATTTCATGAAAGCGATCACATATGCTAATGTAATATATTATTCTTCTTGTTAATACTTTCACCATTTTACTGCCCTCCCTTCATGTTAATACGTTCACCATTGATTTAAGTGCTGATGCTGTCTGTTACCATTGTCACCACTATAGCCACTAATATAAATATATAATCTTTTGTTTTGAATAAAGAGGGCAATTAAGATATAGTTCAATACTTTTCATGTAAGAAAACCTTTAATTCAAGAATAAGTATTCTAAAGAGTTTGAATAACCAAAATCCGTCATACGAGACCACTTATAAAATTTTGAATTATCCTTAACTACGCATATTTAGTTATAGGGTTTATCTTTTAAAATAATATCAAGTTTTAATTTTGTTTCAGTTAGGTCAATTATACAAAACCACTTATATCACACACACGCACGAACACATCATATACACACAACACGCACGACGGCACGACGCACTAATAGTTAGATACACAGATTACACATATATATTTTATTTTATATAATATATATGTATATACGTATATATTTTATTATTCATAAATAATAAATTTAAATGATAAATAACCAAGTTCGCCAAATAACCTGTAAAAAAGTAAAAATTTGAAGAATATATCACTTTTAAAATTTGATTATTATTTTGAAACAAGATAAAAGTATGAGTAATCTAGTCGAAAGAAAACAAAAACATAGGTACCGTATTATGAAATAAACCCATTTTATATTACCAAAATTCTAAACAAGTATCATACGGGCATTTAATCTAGTTATTCTCTGTTTGAAAAGAATTAATTAGAATGAAAAACGACCAATAATCAAATCATTGAATACAAAAAAATTAATCATTTACGCACTATTTAATTTACTGAATGAATAAGAAAAAATTGAAATCTAGTCATGGAATTGGAAGTAATAATAACTTGAGTTCATGAAAAACTACATCTTGTTTGTTTAGAAAATGAGGAATTGTAATCTAACGAAGAATACTAAAATCAACATGTATAAATTAAGAATAAATCATACATCAATCGTGCATACCCACCACTGATGCCACCTACCTCTACCATCTTCCTTCTGCCACCACCACACACCTACCACCAACGCTGCTACCACTCCTAGTCTCCCACCATCTATCATCACCACCCTCCTGTCGCCACCACTCTTGTCATCACCAACCATTACGCCTCCATCACCACCCCTTCATAGCTAACCACCACTAGCGCTACCATCACCCCAACCACCGCCACCCACTTGTCACCACCACCTCCATCGATGCGCCATCTCCCAAGTGGTAGTGGTGGTGGATGGTAGCAATGAACGATGATAATGGGGGCAGTCTATGGCATTGATGGCGGCGATGGTGGTGGCGTTGTTAGGCAGCAATAGAAGTTGTGGTGGTTGTAATGATAGTAGCGGTGGTGGTAAATAGAGGTGGTGTGGTGGCAGTAATGGCGGGTGTTGGTGGTTGTTGGTGACGGTGATATGCAGGTGGTGGCGGTGGTGATGACAACGGTGATAATGGCTATAGTGGTGAAGGGTGGCGGTGAGTGGCGACAACGATGATGGTGGTCGTGGGTGGAGGTAGCGGTAGGCGGTGGGTAGGCCATGGTGATCGGCGGCGATGGTAGGTATTGATGACGATGGCAGTGACGATTAGTGTTGGCTTTTTGTGGGTGGTTGGTAGGAGAATGAATAAGACTACACGAGTGGATGAATTCCTTATTATTTCATAAATTTTAACTAGTTGGATAGGATTAGGAATTTTTTAGGTTAAAGGAAAATGGAAAGCCTTTTCGGTTATAGTCAAAGCCAATACATGAACAAATATGAGCGGAGAAAAATTTGTCAATTCAAATTCACCAATTCCTTTAGATTACTACAAACCAAACGCAACCTAAGTTATATGTTTTGTAACATATCTCCATTTTTATCATAACCTACCTATCTATATGCTCATCGACTCATCATCATTCATCAATCTTTTTCACCATCAACCATTCTACCATCATTTCGAAACCAAAGTCGTTCACTACTCTTTATCATTCTTTTAATTTGTAGTGGGATACACGACTCATACTATCCCAATCACTTTGGAGGTGACTACAACCACAAAGGGTGATCAAATTTATGGAGCATACAAGGGAAGAAGAGGGACCTTTCTAGTTGAAGAAAGGAATCTCTTAAAAAGGTTAATAATTTGCATATTAAATTAAATAAAATAATAAATATCTAAAAGAAAAGACAAGTTTGATGAACTTTCTACAGTTGATGGTTAACACGAAAAAGGGTACTTCATGCATTAATTAATTGCCTATAAATCAATTATGCCCGAAGCTATAATATTGATTTGGGATTCACAAATTGTCATCATATTTGTTGTTGCAAGTAAGTAAATATTTTTTATTTGATCATATTAAAAACTACCATTTTTTAAAAGTAGATATCTTAAAAAGAAACTAATTATTATTCAAGATATATATAAAAGATGACTATTAAAAAAGAAGTTAAAAAGTGCAACTTTTAAAAAAGAAAATTTAAACGCACAACCTGCAATACGAAAGACTGCTTTTTTAAAAACGATAAAAAGATAATTTCACTATCTTTGGAGTAAAAACAATGGTTTAAAAACCGGTTTTTTAGTTGACTCGGTCTCCTCACCGGGTCACGGGTCAACCGAGCCAACCGGTTTGACCGGCGAGTCAACCCGGTTTCTAGTTTTTATTTTTTTATAAATGTATATATGTGTGTATACATACATACATACATACATACATACATA
>JAUEJL010135616.1:0-11034 GCA_032274825.1 Drosophyllum lusitanicum | reverse complement strand
TAAAAGAAAAGATCGATATGAAAGCTTTGCTATTTAAGCTACTCTTGTTGAGTTGTACGTTTTCATTTCCATTGAAGCTGCTATGATGGATGGAATGGAAGAACAGTAGTTACGTTAATTGCAGTGCTTTTGGGGAATTGAGGGTACCGGTCCGAATTTATATCACAGCCTTCTTTAATTTTCTTTAAATTAATTAATGCCTCCATCTTAATTTTTTCTTATCTTTAATTTCTTTTTTATTTTTTATTTATTATGTAATGGTTTATTGTTGGTACATGGGATGTAAGAGATGCATACAATTGTAAGGGTTTTTATTTTTATTTTTAAAGAAGTATATTTGAATCGACATCCTTGAAGGGATGGGATGGGATGGGATGGGATGGGAAGAGGTATGCATGACTTACATCAATCATGTAATTTGTTTATAATTATCATATTATAATCAAAAACTTTTCCATGATTCGTGTCTTCATTTACTATTAATTTTGCTCATTAATTAAAATGCATTCAAGTAAAACGATGATGGTATATATATATATGTGTGTGTTGGAATTAATATATATACTCGTATTAACATTCAGGGGTTGTTAGTTTTAGTTTATTAAAAACTTACTTTTCATATGCTCTTTTTTTACGCCTTATTTATTTAACCTCCGTTTATTTTTTGTTATTGTAAGTCATATAAGTTTATAAGTAAAAATAAATAAAAAAACTAGCTTATAAAAAATAATCTTTTAATAAGCTAAAACAAACACCCCTTTAGTTGGAAACATATATAAGATTATTGATTAGTAATATGTTAGTGATGATAACAAGACAGTTAATGATTAAAGTAATTACTGTCTGTGCTTTAGCTACCATATTATTATAAGATGAATTAGTAATTAATATTAAGAAAAATCATATCACTGTTTACATACTTATATACTTTTATCTACACATTTAATTACAAACCTTCGAAGGTTTATTGTTAATGAGTCGCGCGTATACAAGATTTATAAAATGTACGTAAATTAATTAAAGTTAAAAAGAAAAGAAAAATTAAGTAAATAAAAATGAAACGTCAATTCAATTGGTTTGAAAGAGAAGCGACCAAAGGGATTTTCTCTTCTCACGCATGCATGTTATCGATCTGTACGTTGTGCTTTCAAATTAATTATTTCTTCTCCTAAAATACTTGTAATAAACCATCATGGAAGCATGCTTGCCGGCTGCCAAACTTTTGTTACATTTTCATTAGAGAAATGATATATCCTCTTATTAACAAGATCAACACAAGTGTTAAAATTAATTGAGAAGGTGAGAAAAGAGAATTAATGAACTCCACATGTCTTCTTGTGGTGAGTAGAAGGATGAAACATAAGAAAAAAGTAAAAGAATATATCGTTTTTCTTTCATTATGGGTCATTCACTCATTCTATTTTAACCCTTTGTAAATCCAAATCAAGTCTCTGTGTTGATGTGACATGTAGTATATGAGAAAAAGAGAGTTTAATATAGGTTTTACACTTACAAATATCACATCAAAAGGGATCATTTAGATTATATATATGCTTAAATCCTCCGTCCCTATCTAATAAGACACCGATTTTGATCTATCAAAACAAAAGTCATATAATATTCGGTGCTCAATAACAGTCACATCCAAATAAGTCAGATCTTTAGTACACACAAAAAAAAAAAAAAAAAAGTCAAATTGACTTTCAAATCCAACATAAGTTATAAAAGGGAACATATATATGCTTAAATCCTACATTAAACAACTATAAAGTACAAACCCTAGTTGAAAGAAAAACGAGGAATGTGTCATTATTAAAACAAAATTTTTTATTTCCTCCTACTCTATCATATGTAATTTAGTAATTCTTTTTCTTTGTTTTCTTTTTTAATTTTGACACATGTCTTGATTTTATAAGTTAGAGGATATATGAAGTTGGAGGATTTTGTAGAATAATATAGAAACTCTCTATTAGAAAAAGATAAGTTTTATATCCTCATACACAAACTTCTATTTATAAGATTAATACAATTGTCAAAATTAATAAAGAGCTGAGAAAAAAAAAGTTGTAGGTTACACATGTTAATGAGTAAGATGATGAAAATGAATGAATTATTATAAATAAATAGATTTTTTTTAAACATAAACAACTTTGTGATCGAATCAAATAATTAGACATTTCTTAAAACAATGAACCACGAGTTTTAGTTTTCTACTAACAATGACAAATGAATGATGCGGGTATATATTTTTAGAAAGGTGATATATATTCCTATTATTTATTCATATTTATCATTAACTTACAAGATTAACACAAAGTATTAAAATTAATAAAGGATATGAGAAAAGATAATTAGTGAATTTCATAACTGAATGACCAGGTCTTCTAACGTAACCTGATGTTATGTTGCCTTCTCTCGTAAAAGAACTTAAAATAATAAGAGGATATATATATTATTTTTAAATTAATGTTATTATTATTATTATTATTATTATTATTATTATTATTATTGTGGGCGTGTTAATAAATAGGAAAAGGGTAAGGGAAAAGGATGATGGGACATAGTAGTGCAGTGGAGTCCAGAGTTGTTGCTGTTTTGTTGAAGGAGCAGCACCAACAAACTACGACTTGACGCTGTCCTCCCAATAAATACACCCAAACTTTTATATTATTATTATAAATATAAATAAATTGTACTAGCTAAAATATAATTAATTTTGACTTAATTAATTTTAATTTATTCTCATAATCAATACAATTTGCTTTCAAAATCATCTCGTTATATATGTAAGATGTTCTATATAATAAAAGTTATGGTAAAACTTGTTATATATATACAATATTAACAAAAAACTTTACAAATAAAAAAAGTTGTTTGTATATAATTAAAGAATTATAAAAGTTTATTGTATTACTTTTAAGAAAAAAGAGTTGATTATAAACGACAGTAATTAAGACAAAGTTTATATATTATTGATTATTTTAGCCGCAATCAAATAAAAATAATCAAAAGAGCATATATAATAAAAAGTATGAAATCAATCTTTACGTATTTGAATGTATAAAAACTTAATATTTATATACATGTAAAAAGAGAGGTGCTATCAATTTCTTAAATATTTTTTAAAAGAAAAATGATATATCCTCCTACTTTTTCCTCCTACTCACCACAAGATGACATGTGGAGTCCACTAATTCTCTTTCCTCACCTCATCCATTGATTTTGACACTTGTGATGATCTTGTGAGTAGGAGGATGAAGTAGGAGGATATATCATCTCTCTATTTTCAATTAGTTTATGTGTTTGATGGTAGGAGAGAGATACCATAGGGGTATACTTCAGTGAGAAATAACATAAATCAAATATCTAGTTTACTATACACACATTTATATAGAGACCAAATATGTATTTTACTCTTTCATATTTTACGTCACTGAATCTTTAAGCTTAATTTTTCTATAGACAAATTTTAAACCCATTTTGGCATTAACAAAAAAAAATGTTCTAGCCTATCACGTTAAACACAAAAAAAACCTTTCAATACTGATTTTTGACTAATAACCATGGTCACATGAACTTGGATCACTTTGTTATGGAATCACGGTTCGCTATATTCTAAAGTTCGTACAGAGGGGTAGGCTCATTTAGGATCGCTTTGGTACGATGTATCATATAGCATGGTACGATATATTGAATAACTAATAATATTAATTTGTTATATTTTTTATACATTTACAAATCAGAACCAAGTTACCAAACTTCCAAAGTATATTAATATTAATATTTTCAAAGTGTGGTTAATACTAATACTCAAATAAATATTTTGTAAACATACTTAAAGGAACCATAAATACATAATGCTCACGGCCTCAAAGTCTCAAACAGTCTAACTTTCATCGAGATTTACTATTGTACATCTTCACATCTTCATCAAGATTTTCCCATTTCATGTCTTCTAATCTCAAAGTTGACCCTTCTATGTAAGTACTTTTAGGATTCATATCCCATTTTTTTGTGGCCCTTCTTTGTAAGACTCTAAAAACCGTTATTGTAGACGAATATTTGAATGTCTATAAACAAACTTGTCATCCCTTTTACTGTTAACCGGTACCTCTTTATGCTATGAATAAAGGAATAGGTGCTCTAGTTTCTCTCCACAGAAGAACTACTTATGGGTTGTGATTAAACTTTTTTTGGCTATCTCTACTAATTCCGGAGTTTCGGAACCATACGTTGACTACCAGTCAATTGTATCCATAGTTACAACATCTATTTGAGCTATTGGTAAAGCATACAAACCATTTCCATGGTAAAAGTTGTAAATTGCTCTCTTAAGGCTCTTTCTTCTTCTTGATTTTCAGCAATTCTTTTAAAAGCTTTTATTTCATCAATAATGAATTCTTTGTCGAGGTTAGGAGCTTTTCTAGCAATCCACCGGGTGCTAAACTATATAGATAACTTGTATATAGAACCTTGGAATTATGCAATGCCCAAACAATGTAACGAGGTTGTCATTTTCTCCCATCTAGCCAAGATAATCGATCCAACTTCGGGGTAATACATACCATACACATTTTCTTTCATAACATCTTTAAAATCCCCCAACATGTTTTCCATTCTTTCATATATTTCTCCCATCTTTGGACACTTCCATCACAAAATTTAATCAACAAGATGTTGTCGAGAGTTGGGAATAAGAATTGTATTGTATTGATTTTCTGTATATCGAAAGAACATACACAGCCTAGATTTATAGGCAAAAACAAAAAAAGGAAATGGCCTAAATACAGGAAACGTAATATTCTAATACAGGGAAATGATGATAATTGTTGATCCCTATCAATCCCAATAATTTCCATTTTTAACACAAGAACATTGGCTTTGTTACAGCAAGAATATACTCAACATTATCCTAAAATGTTTCACTTTTATAGTTTCAACAACTTGTCCATTATTTCTTGTGTTTTCATCTCCTTGTCATCCATTCCCTCCATGAATTAACTACAATTGTAGTAGCTAGAGCTTCACTACTGTCCTTTAGCCTTTTTAACAATATATAATGAAACACAAATTTGGTTTTGCCTATTTTCAACAACTCAAGCTTTGAAATTAGCTCTAAAATTTGCTAAAACTTGAGTTTGATTTAAAAAAAACTTCATAATCTTTTTTCCTCTTTTATACACATCTATCAACCAAGTAAATTGATTTGCAAAATCTTTGATAATCATATTTAAAGTGTATAACAACAAGGTAACCAAAAATGTTATTATATACATTTTCAATCTCTTTTTTAGCTGCTTTGCACTTGGCCGCACTTGAGGGACATTCCTATATTTTCAATAGCTTCGAGTAAAAACTTTGATATTGCTACACCAATTTTTCCCACTCCGGAGAAGTCCTCAACATACATAAAAGTTGCACCACAGATGTTTACACCAAGCACATTGATCAACGGGTTATGTTTCACATTGGACCAACCATGTGATACTATAAGAAACACCTTGTTTAAACCAAGTATCCTTGATTGGTGTCATATCATTTTCAACATCACGTCCACATTCATCAAGCAATATAGTTCTCGCCTTTTCACTTGAAGGTGCCTTATAACCAAGATGAGCCTTGTTGATGGCACTAACCATCTGTTGGAATTCAGGAATATGCAGAACATTGAACGGTATCCCATTTGCACATAGACTCCACATGATCTTTAGATCAATTGCATTTCTCTCCATTGTACTAAAGGATTGTTCGATTGGTTTTTAGAGGATGTATATAGTTTTTTGGAAATTATCGATTCTTTAAAGCCTTTGAAACTCTAGCTTTTTCGGCCTCCTTTACCTTGTTCAACAACGTGACATATTTTTTTTTATCAAAATGCAAAATGCTACACCTTATTTATGCCTTTTACTTTGTTGACCTCAAAAAAGTGAGTATGTATTCTAAAGTTTGAGCTTGTAAATTGTAGCTTGCAATAATTAGAAACCCAAACTTTGACACTCATTGGGTTTTTGCTATTTCCAGCTCCAACAAATGTTACTTCATCAAGCAACGACTTTGCTTCATCTTTGTGTGACAATGGTTGTGGTTGTGTTTCAAATTGTGTTTGCGTTTAATAGACATTTTCTTCTTCATTTGCATCTATGATATGCTCTTCATCATCAGGATCATAGATCTCGCTATCCCGTTTCTATGAGTTCTCTTTTTGCCAAACACCATTTTCGTTTATAGTCGTGTTTCGGTGATTAAGTGACTTAAAAAAGAGTTTTGTTGCTGTTAAGCATTAAAGAACGGAATAATTGCAATTTGGAGATCGAGGAGTTGAGATTGTCAAACTCTAATCATAATGAAAGAAAAAACATAGACTATCAAACATTCATTTTTGTTTGGTTCGTGTACCAGGTATATGTGGAATGAATTTGGAATTCGATAGGAACGTTGTACCATGGTTAACGTATTCGTAACATGTTAGGAACGCCGAGTTTACCGATCCAAATCGCGATCCCTAACAATCTGGAACGTGTTCGTACCACGTTTCAGAACGAGCGAACTATATCACCAATTGTGGCTCTTCTAGCGATCCATATGATCGACTATGCTAATAACCGATCAAATGTCCATTTTCCTAGTTCTCTTCGCTCCTTTCTTCGAAAATCTTTTCTCCAAGAAAATCAACACCCAAACACAAACTAGCATAAAAAAGAAGCACGTGTCACTTAAAAAACATCAAACTAAAAGGGCTTTAGGAAATTAAAACACACACCCTAGTACGCACACGAAGTTTAGAAAATCATGGTGGTTTCATCAACAACCCCATAAAATCCCCCACAAGTTTGTTTATGATTTCAAACATTAAATTTAAATCAAGGGTTTTACCTATGGGTGAGCTTGGTAATAGAACCAGTACTCAAAAATACCGAAGCCGAATTTCTTGAATTATATATTGGTACTAAATACTGAACCGAAATACAAAAACCGATACTGGTTCGAGAAATTCGATCAATACGCTTACCCCTAGTTTTCATTAAAACCTAACAACCTTACCCTCAATCATTTATAGTCACATATTTTGTTTGATACACAACCACTTTGGTAACAATTTGTTTAATCAAAGAATGAGAAGTGAAAATTAAAATTTAACAAATTACATGATATAAGCATATGAAAACTTTATTATAAAAAGCAATTGGATGCACATCAACAATTTTGTTTAGTTTTGAGTGTATTGGGTACTAATGATTTAGGTAAAAAAAGGACTCAGTTGTTTAGTTTAGTAAGTTAAAAGATCTTATTGCAACTAAAAGCATGTTTTTACTCTAGTTATACTGACTCTTAACATAAAGATTTTGTATAATTATTAAAATCTTGTAAATATTGTGTATTATATTAATCACTATTTATATGTTATAAGGAATATAAAAAAACTCAATAAAAATATCCTAAAAAAACTCCAACTCATCCCTCACAAATATAGATAAAATTCTACCCTGATAAACTACATTACATAAGTAAATTAGATCGAGGTGTCTCAAGAATAAAGATGTTAAAGCTAGGGCTTTAGGCCCGAAATGTTTAAGGCTTCATAAATTACATATACACCTTGAAAAATCGGAGTCAACAACTTTTCTAATACTAATAGTGTAGTTTATAGTGAGAGTTAATACTTTTAAGAAAAATTATTCATTTTGAGCATGACACGCTTATTAGTACACCTAATTAACTATTAAAAGAACTTAATTCTTTTTCAAATGTTTTTAATTGCATATAGAATACGTTGATTATTATCGTGACTATTGCTCTCGCAGAACGAAGTTATTTAAAGTTTAATTAGTAAAAGAAATTGTTCACGATCAATAATGTCGTAAAGAAAGATTAAATGGCTTTGTATTTTATTGATTGAAACAAAGTTATTACACCACACCGATATAAAAAAAATTAATAAAAATTTACATAAAAAAACTAAAAATAGTCGTTTTTGTCTAAAAACAAAATAAATATACATTGTAATTAATTAATTAAAAAGCGTTATTTTAATGTTTATTTTAATCTTTCAACAACCTTTAAACAACCTTGAATTAGCATACTAATTGGGCCTTCAAGCCTTGCATGTTGTACGATATTTTGGGCTTCTTTGACAACCATGGTCTTGGGCTTTCTAGTTAAAACTAAATCTCTCAAAATGATAATTTGACCGGCCCAAAATTTTGTAATTATGATACAACATTGCAACATAGACAATTATTTATGTTGGTTTTTAATTTGATAATTTAATAATTGTTAAAATATATTTTATATGTACATGTATGTGACAATAACTAAAATGCTTAAATGATGTCTTATATATGATTAAGAAGATTGAGAGACTGAAGATGTAATTCCTAAATACTTATATTGTAAAAAAGGAATTAAGTGGTAAAATTAAACTGAATTAAAGTGTTATGGGGTGATTGAAGCATCAAAGGTATGATATGTTAACCTATTAATGATTATTTTTGAGTTTGCATAGAGTTCTAAGAACTTTGGGTGTTCTTGATAGTTGAATTTGTTAAAATTTATAATGAAATAGTTAATTTAGCAACTAATTTTGATGGATTATGAAGGAATAATCTGAACTTAATTGTTGGTTGATGTCAAAATTGAGTGATTGGTTGCAAATGAGTCAAAATTTGGTTACCTAGTATTAATTAATCAAAAGATAGTCAAATATGAAGTGTTGTGTTGTTTTAGAGTGTTTTGTATTGGAATGTTTAACAAGTGCCGGAAAACACTTGGTTATGGTTTTCGTTAGTTTAGCAGCTGTTAACACCGAACAGTTTGTTGGAAATTGGTCAACCCGGGCCGTGTAGAATGACACAGGCTGTGTAGTGTGAATCGTGTAATGAAACACAGTCTATATTCGAATAATACAGGTTGTGTTTAGCCCTTAATGGCACATGCCATGTAACAGAGCTATAGACCATGTATGGTAAAACTAGACGGGCCGTGTACATTAAAACGGGCAGTGTAGGGTTAGGTTTAAACACTGGTATAACACATCTTGTGTAGTCGTGTAAGCCGGCTGTGTATTATTACACAGGCCATGTCCAAGGCCGTGTACGGTTCTGTTAAAGAGAGAACAGAGATGTTTAAAATCTGATTTACGTAGTAATTATTTATAGGTGATCAGTGAACAAATATTTGTTGAATTAATTACTACTGTAGGAAGAATACCCAATCTCAAAACCAATCAAGGTGAGTTACAGAATCTTTACTATCAAACTGATTACATATGTGCATTATGTGTTATATGTGATTTGATATAATGTGATGAAGGCCTAAGTGACAATTATTGTTGGTTAATGCGACTAACACGATGTTGTGTAGCATCCAGAGATTGATGTGATCTCAGAAGTCGATGTGACTTTCAGTAGTAGGGGTCTACCAGTGGTCGAGGACCACATATGTGATATGATGAGTTACATGTATACTTGATGTATGTATGCATCCGTTTCCTGGTATATGATTGTGTGCTCACTAAGACTCATGCTTAATAATGTTTGTTATCTTTCTGCAGGGTATATGATTGTGTGCTCACAAGATTGAAAGTCCAGGCTTCCGCATGCTATTGCTTTTTGAAACATAACTCTGTTGAAACAATATTTTGAGACGCGTCTTTATATCTAAGTTTCAGACATGATGAAAATATAGTTTTTAAGATGTTTTTATTATAAATATATAATATCCAAAAGATAATTTTTATAAAAAAAATTCGGGTCTTCACATAATTATCAATTTATCACTAATAACAATGATATCTAGCTAACATAATAAAAATAGTAAATTACTATGATTTTTAAACAATAAAATTATATTTTGTCTAACCATAACTTGTATATTCCAAATACAAACACAACACATTTACTATGTATTCACATGAAAGTATAAAATTAAATTATATCTCTAAAGAGACATAATTATGTTGCATACAAGTTAGGGTTCAGTTTATCAAAATATATCTAAGTTATCATGTTTTATTATTGTATGTATTAAACTTAAAAAATTTCTATTGTGTGCATCAAACTTTTAATTTGTTGTAATTATGTGTATTAAACTTTCTATTGTATGTGTATTACCTTTTTATATATCCAAAACACATAGAAAGTTTTAAAAGTTTGATATACACAATAGAAAGTTTTAAAATTCGATACACTGAATAGCAAAACGTAACAACTTGGATATATTGTAGTGAACTAACCCTACAAGTTATATATACTAATTTCTAGATGTATCTTGTTTTATTAGATACTTAAATTACATTCTACTTCACCGTTTGCTTCTATCAGTCACGTCACAACTACTCGAACTAGTAAGCATATTGATAAAACAGAAAGACTATAGATGTTATGATTTTTAGTGGTGACTGTAAGGGAGTTGAAAAGAATGGCTCGCCAATCTTAAATCGTGGAAGGATTAAGAATGCCAACTTAAAATAATAGTTTACGATAGACATATTAATTTGAAACTAATAATATATATTAATTAAGTCAATTGAAGGAGGCCGAACAACCTCTACTCCCCTACTAGCTCCGGCCCTGCTTGTAATAATACTTGAAATATTGTATGTTATGGTTAATTGGTTACCCTTAATATTTTTGTGCCATTAGTAACCAATGATGACCCGAAGTGAAATATAACTCGGTTTCTTACTTATTTTGACGTAATTTTCTTGTTCTTTTTAACGACTGATTTGTGTAAATATCGTAGATTTCTTTAGAAAAAACCTTGTTGCAACATATTTTAATTGAGATATGATATAATGTTGGGAAGATATCACTTCAACCCTATAATCAACACTGTTCTACCTGCAATAGGTTACAACGAACCTATTGTCCATGGTCAAGTTAAGGTTTCGGCTCTCTCTCACCCTTGGAAATATTTAGCAAATGTCGTTATTCGTTGCTTTGGACCTAAATCTGGTAGTCATCACTTGATTAACCAGACTGAACTGATGATTTTACACGCCTTAGTCTTTGGGGTTAATATTGATTTTGCACAAAT
>JAUEJL010135605.1:0-11035 GCA_032274825.1 Drosophyllum lusitanicum | reverse complement strand
TTTAGATCTGGATGATCAATGGTTTAGATTATGACCAGAAATTCATTTTACGTAAATCAAATGTGCAGATTACGTAAATCAAATATGCAGTCGTAGTCTCAACCATTGATCATCCAAATCTAAAGGCTAAGATTGATTCTATAGGTTTTGTATATAAGGCTGGTTTTGTATTGGTCCTTGTTCTCTATCTCTCTCTCTAGATAGATAGCACACACACATTTATTTATTAGGGATGTCGATTCTCAACATGACATGAAGACACAGAAAATAATCAGGCTAAGGTTGAGTCTAAACGGGTGCAAGTCACGATCTGTTTAATAAACAAGTAGTTTTCAAACGGAGTTGTAGGTAAATAGGTCAATCCACCAACCGCGTTTGAAATTTAGAATTATGCATAAAAGAATATAAAAATGCAACCCGCTAATCTGTTTATATAGTGTATAATTGGGTAATTTAACTTGAAGCCTTTTAAAAAAAAAGAACATGAGATGATCTCAAATAGCCAGAACAGATAATAGTGAATTACCCTTTTGACCAAAGAGAGACAAAGATGGCGTTTTATGTCCCTTCTGAGATCTTTGGGTAAACTATGAACCAGACTCTCTTCATCCACTCCACGGGTTTCTAACCACTTGTACTGGTCATAGCGTCTGACACGCTCACGAAGATCTTGTGGAAGTAACCGATGATGCATCCACTGCTCTGAGTCACGCCTCTTAACTCTCATTTCTTCAAGGCGGATAGTAAGAGATTGTAGGTATGTCTGTTGAAACATTACAACCAAGCATATGAATATCGGTTCAAAATGCTAATACGACAACTAGACGTGGCAAAATGCGCGAGTTGGCTACAGGTGTACATAGGTTATTCCTAGCATTGGATAAGGTTAGGTTGACCCACAAACACTTATAGTAAAAAAAATCATTTTTTATAAATAAGTAACACCTTATGTAGAATTACAAAAATTATAATCTAAAATTATATTATAATTTATATAAATATAATTATTTAGAAGGTTGAAAGCATTAAAAGGACACTTTTGGCAATTGTCGACCTATCTGACCTGTTTTCTTGTAGGCTAAATTTGTCCCCGTAGAGATAATGCATATCCTAGATCGGCACACTCATTAAATTATGGGTTGAATTTGCCACCACTAATGGCAACTGTCCTATGTGAAATTAATGACACGAGTAGGTGCACTTTAAAATTTTCAAGTAAAAGTTGCCATTTTGGCATTTGTGGGTTCCATCATTTGTTAATTGGACTAAAAATTCTCCATGAACCATCAAATATTCAAATGGGAACCAGAAAATGATAAATAGCAGAAATGAACTATCAACCCAAAAGTTCATCCTTGGTTTGATGATAATATTCTGAATATTTGGGATAACATTCATCATAACCATATCTGACCAGCATATACAAACCTGCATATTGCCGATCAACAGAGCAAAGAGAATGAGCCCTGATATGGCGAGTGTAATGGAAAATAAAGACTCTCCGGGATAAGTGCTGGTTTGAAGCCCCTGCCCAAGAGTGCTGCAAGCAAAAAATATAACAAATAAATAATATTCTGAATATTGGACAGTGATTTATAGAAGAATCCTGGTTAATAAAACAACAGTTTAGATCATATTAACTCTGTATTTATAAGAACTAACACGGGTATTTTTTTTTCTCAAACACTCGATTCTCTTTTACATTTTTTTAATGTAAAAAATAGCACTGTAGTTCTTAATACTTGAACTCCTACAACTTTAAAATACTTGTTTACTTTGCTGGTGCTTTTAAATCTGGTTACAATTTTAGCTTAGAACATTAAAAAGAATTATATCATTTGTGAAGAAGTCTATTTACCTCAAATTCTGCAGGCCCCACCAGAGGCAGTAGCAGTACTTCAATACAAACTTTCTTGAGGAAACGATGCCCGATGACAATGCCTGCTGGAAAATCCCAAAATCAAATGGTGGATTGTCACCATCTGGGGTGCAACTCTCAGTTAAAACTGAGCTACTGATATTACTCCAGCTATCATAACCCGCCATGTGGTCATTTCCACAGTATAAGAAATTGATATCATGACCGCTTTTTTCACAAGCTCTTTGCCAACATGTATCATTACGCTCTACGGACAATAAGTACCAAAATGCCCCAACTATCTGCAAAAAAACAAAATGGATCATATTTAAAGTGTTAAAAGGCTGAAATCTGAAAACCAAATGTGAATGTTAAGAGTTAGCATCTGAAGTATGAATACAGTATCATTAAGAGTGTTTAAAGAGTAAACTAATATAAACGTTAGTGTGTAATTGTCCATAACACCATTTGGTTGCTCAGAATGTTGAAATATTGATTATATGGAAAATAAATTCGCTGTGTGTTCAAAAGCTTTCGAAAGGCTTTTTGGTTAAAACTTGGTCATTATTTAACCTCCTGTTGGAGTTGTTCTATGTTTAATCATGCTAAAATGGACCTCCCGGTTGAGTTTTATTAGTTTATTAGTTTAAGGACTTGATTATGCAAAAAAGAACCTGTTGTTAAAACTATAGTCCCTTTTGGTCAAACTCCATGTGTCCCTTTTGACCATCCAAAATACTTGTCCATTTTGACCCTATTTTTACCACATAAACTTGATAAATTTAACAGACAATGTAACAGAAAAATTCTAAAAAAAGAATAGCTTACATGACTGGCAAGCATGTACAGCAACAAATAATAAGCAGCACCAGCCCAAGCAGTTTCAGCAATAACACCAGCAGTCCTTTTCAATTCTGAAGTCAAAGGCACAATGCGTGCAAATCTTGGGATATATTGAAGTAACACCATAAAAAATAACGCTTGCTTTGTAGACAGTACATCCGAACCTCTTGACCTTTGCAGATATCTCCATACAACAATCTGCAAAATTAGAAAACAATGGATGTGGCCATTTACTAAAAGAAAACTTTAACTTCAGGATAAAAAGTATTTTTTGGGATGTAAGAAATTTTTAACCTTTTTGACTCAACTCTTTTGCCCGTTACACAACCCTTTTTTTACCCCCCCCCCCCCCCAAAAACTAAACATTATGAGGTAAATGTAAAACGTCTAACCTGTGGCAAGGGGAGCACAGAGAGGAAATCAATGATAAAATACCACCGCAAGTATCTTTTAGCTATTTGTGCAGGATTTATCACAAGTTCACCCCGTCCAAAAACCCGAGATGATTGTGCAATGTATGCAGTTCTGAACTGAAGGGCCATGTGAATAAGATAGAAGGAATCAACAACAGTTCTCAGAGTTGTAGCTATAATGGCTAACTCTCTATCTATACCAAGGCAAGTTTTGGACTGATCAAAAACAGGAAGATAAAAGAATAGCGGGTCCAAAGAAACAGCCAGAATACATGAAACTACAAAGAATTTATTCCATGTGAGAAGGAATTTATCTTGTGGGTCAAAGATTTTTTTCTCTGACACCTTAAGATCTTCAGCAAAAACAGCACGAGACACTCCAAAACCAAGTGATCTACCAATTGATTTAAGTCTTTCTGATCCTTTTTTAATTCCCCTTTTGAAAGATTTAGAGCGGATTGCAGTTGCATGACTTGGATTAATTATTCCCTCGAATCCACGTTTGTTCAGAGCAACTGAAGAACCGGGTGATGATGATCTAGAATCTAAATCATCCAACCTGTAAATGAAAATTGAAGATACAAATTGTTTGATTTTAAGAAGCTCATGTCATGTAAATCTTGTGTTGTAGGATTTGAACTTGACATATTTCTTGTGATCTCCATTTTTCTCATGGTGAATTCTTATCCTCTCGGCATGGTTCTCCACAAGGGTTGCCTTGTAAATCTTGTGTTTTATTATTATTTTTAGTTAATTTTGATTGATTTGAGCAACTTAAATAACAATTTACATAATTATGGTGCGTGTAAGTACATGTTAAAATGAGCTTGAAATTACAAACTAGATTATCTGCATACTAATTAGAAAGAGGATAAAACCTTTCTGCTCTTAAGAAAAAGATTACCTCATAAACTGGGCCTTTGATCCACATTTGATCATTTTGCTCAATCTTGACACATAAATCCAACTGTAGACCAACAAAAAAGAATTGAGGTTAGGGAACTAGTATGCATGTTTAATATCCATATGAACTCTCTCCCTCCCTCACTCTCTCTCAATTACAGAGTTAAACAAAAAGAGTGTTGTTAATTTCACCTCATTATTCTCACATCCAAACACGCACTTCATCAGTCAACACACTCACACACATCATAGGGTCTACTCCTAGACTGAGCTGCAATTATCAAAACCCAAACAAAAAATATTCAACAAGGGGAAAGATAATTGCACTCTGGTCTATGGCTTTTGTAGAGTGGACCATACACTATGATGAGAATGTATGACTATGATGTGATTGATCTTGAGAAATCGAAGTTTATGAAAAAGATGGCAAGCCTGGTGCCACCAACAGCACCCATTTAACAAACAGTCAAATTAACTATGATCTATCAGCGATTCCTATGATCAAGCACATTCCTATGATCTATCAGTCTGATCAGCGATTGCATCACTTTCCTCCAATCATAATCAAATTAACTAACATGAGAGATTAATTTTGTAACAAGAGAAGGATGATCAAGACAATACAAAATATTTATCAGGAAATTCTGTTGTTTTATTCCATTACAATTACTTTGAAAGGGTTGATAAATGATAAATCTAGTATGTGAAAGCCAAATTATCAATTTTGACTTGTCCATTCACTATCAAACTAGACGAAATTGGGTACATTCACAGATTATGACGATTATCCTTGACCAAATGCACGTTGATTAACTTCACAAAAACCCAAATGATTAATCACAAAAGTAAACCCCAAATCCTAATAACAAATCTGATTAACCCACAACAGTTGAAATTCATTAGAATCAAACACGACAATCAATTATTAAAACAATGATCAGAAACATAAGTAGAAATTGAACTTACAGTCGAAAGAAACTAAAGCATCGGAATGATCGGAGTAGTTAAAATCGGATACGATTTAGAGTAAACAAGGGGGGAGAAAATCGCGAGAGAGATGAATCAGGGGAAGCAAGGAAATGGGGGAAAGTATTTCTAATATTGGCAAGTGAGATGTGAAACAAATCGAACATGAGATTTAATTTTTGTGATTAACGAGACGACGACGTCTTGTTTTTTAAACCGTTGTCAATACAACGTACCGCCCATAAAAACTTCGCTCAACTGTTCTACATTTCATTATTATAATATTGTTTATTAAAAAAAAAACAGAAAATCAACCGTAAAACGCCGTCGTATAATATTGTTTCAATGTTTATAGCAAGTTTGAAATAGTTTTGAAAAAAAAGGTACAGGTTGTTAGAAATTTTAACTAAAAAGTTAGTTTAACAAATTCTGAGAATTTGGTGTTGTTTGGTTTGCGAATTTATTTTGAATTGAAATAACATTTCATTACTACATTATGTTTTTTTATTGTATATTTAATAAGAATTTACTTTCAAAGAAATCTTTAAATTCATTTAGTAATTGGAATGTACAATTTTAGCAAGATAAAAGTAAAGTGATTTCATTCTATAAGCAAAATATTTCAAGACATGTATACTCTTCTAATTATAACCCTATACTGTTATACACATTAGTCATTCATCATTACCTCCATCATTTGATGATACCACTCACAGTCATGAGTCATGACTATCACCACCGACACTGGCCAGTACTACCACCACAACCAACACTCTGCTACTCTTTGCTTATCGCCACCACCAAACACAACTGCAGCCACCATCAACAGAGAATTGTCATTACCAACCACCACCTTCATTGCTACCATCAATTGTCATGCGTGTGACCACACCACCGGTCACCATTGCCACCACCGATTATCATCACCAAGGGCGGACCCAAGGCATAGGTAGTAGTGGCACGGGACACCATCCAATTTTGTCCGTATAATGTAAATTTCGATCTCGCGTAGTGTAAATTTCGATTTTTTCTAGACGGTGCAACCATCCATTTCACATCCTAGGTCCGGTGCTACAATTCATTTCAAATCCTGGGTCCGCCCCTGATCATCACCCAATTAAGAAGATGGTATCTATGAGTAACAACAGTGGTGGGGATAGCGGTGACTACAGGTGGTGGTGGACGATGGTGATAAACTAATAGTTAGTGGTGGTGGTGGTGGTGGTGATGGTGACAGTGGTATTTTATTAATTATCTTCAATTTTCTCATTCAATAAACAATCGAGATTTCTTCTTATTTTAAATTTCTTTTAAGTTTTTTAACATTTGATATCACAGCCCCTTCAAGAGCCTTGTACCAACTACTGGTGCAAATTTTCATTTGTTATAAATACACTAATTGGTGGGAAGAAAATGGTCACAAAAGGTATGTGTGTACCATTTTTAGTTCCAAAGTTTGACATACATTATGATTATTGGGTGATGCTTATATATCGAGAATTTATGGTATTAAGAGTATTCGGGACTAACTAGGACTTGTCCTAATGTTATGGAGGGTTTTACCCTACTGTTAGGTCTCGAGTTCGAACCTCATTGGGGGGTTTTCCGGAAACAATGGAGAAGGGTTTACTCCCTCATGGCGCCTAGCTTAGAGCTGATATACTGCCTTATATGGATGTCACTGTGGACCCAGCCCACTAACATAACTTCGCTGTTAAAAAAAAAGAGTATTCGGGAGTGGTTCAAAACGGAATCCGGAAGGTGTAGTGCTAATTGATGCTCATGCAAATAGCATTGAAGATTAGACAAATTAAGATACCTGAAAGCCAATAACTAAGTGTTTCTGGCTCTAGATCGATCATTCAATACTGGATATATAGCATTCTCAACAAAGATACGTACAACAAAACCATCCAAACTCGATCCATGAAGCAAGAATGAATGCCAAGGTACTAGTTGTTGGGTCAAGTGTGCGTAACTTCTAGTTCTTTGCAAAGAGTTTGAAATTCTTCAAATGAAGGCATGGAAGTTGGTATCAGAATACTTTGCTCAAATTCTTACTTGTTAGTAAGTTGAAGGAGAGATGGTGAAAGGATGCGAGATGAGGTGGTTGTTGCAATAATTTTGATCATCATCTTGAAAATTTAATTTTCTTGTCGTCACGTTAAACGATTAAACTCTCCCAAAATCCTATAACGCATGGTCGAACAAAGCATATAATGTGTGGTTATATTATCTTCAAGAGTTGACCAAGGATGGTTGTGTGGAGCCTTTTAACACTCGGATTTGGTTTAGGTTACAAAAGAGATACCATTATATAGACTAAGAAAATAATCATAACAAGCTTAATTTAAAAGAGAGAAGAGTGGATAGAGGTTGGTCAAAGGAGGTCAAGAGATAAAATTCTAGCAGCTTTAATCAAGTGTTGGCTATGAGGTTGTTTTAGAAAACGGCATAATGCTGGTTAGACAAAGTATAATGGAAAATATTTTTTTTTGTGCGAGATGACATGCTAGTTCTAGATCAACGTAACTTTTTAAATATTTTATATTTATTCTAAATAGTCTTGAATAAATATAACAGAATAATTCGTTTTTACGTATTTTTTTGAAAATCAAAACGATCTGACATTATTTATATATATTCTTTCTCAAGAAAAAAAAAAGTAAAAAAGCAACTTGCTAAAATGATCGAATTATTTGTGATTTGAATTTATCCAAGTATATATTATTTTTTAAAAGCATGCCAATTAACCTCAAGAATTATAAATACAGCAATTAATCAAAAAAACAAATAACTAAGATAAAAATAATTACCAAAAGTCTTCAAACAAAATAACCACAAATACCGCAAGGTTCAATCAAATCCCAAACATATCTAGAAATCCAAAAAAAAAAAAAAAAAAAAACCTCAAATATTCGCCTTAAACCATAAGGATCCCAATGAAGGTAGCCATAACAATAGCGAAAACACCAACATTCAATCGACCAGAAAAACTGGCTTTTGGAGATTCAGCCGGCGGCGTAGAAATGGTGACAGGAGAAGCTTTTGGAGAAGCGGCTTTAGGAGCTTGAGCCGGAGAAGAGGAGCTGCTATGTTTGTGCGACAGAACCTTAACCTCAAGCTTTTCGCCTTTGTCGCAATGTCCGTTTGCACCACTAATGAAATAAAACGAACCCGATTCACTAATCTTGATCTTGGTGTTGCCGTCGTTGTAAGACTTGATAGGCTTTGTTTTGTTGCATTTTTTGAAGTCTCCCTCTTCTACTTGTAACACGGAGTCCATCTTTGAATCATACTTAAACACTATATTTCATAAAACCAAAAATAAATAATTAAATATATAGAAATGAATTTACAAAATGTTTATAATTAGTGAAAGATGTGTACGTAGATATGAAAATTACCTAGCACATCTCCGATCTTAAAACGTTCTTTTTCAGCCCAATCGTTGAAGTCGTTAGGAGACGTAGGGATCCGCCACGAGCTCGCTTTACCACCTACCAATAACTCTACGGCTTCGGATACATAAACGTTCACCGATAACAAGACCAAACCGAGTAAAAAGAATCTGATCGAACCCATTGATCTTTCTTTCCAATGAAACCCTAAAAAGCACAAAATGAATGTAGAATGAATGTATGTAGGGTTTTGGTTGTGGTAACATGCCAATTTATAGAGAGTGATAGTGGGATAGCCGTTTGAGATTTGAGAATATTTCGTATATGATTATAACGAATATTATCTAATCTAAAATCTAAAATTCAAAATTAAAAGAAGACGGGATTAAGGCGTTTCAGTTTAAAAGTATTTATTTATTTATTTATTGCAAATATTAATTAAAACAATACTTAATAATAAATAAATTTAAATAATAATTTACTAAACGAACGAATGAGTACGTATAAATTCATATAGAAATAAATTAATGGGAATTCAATTAATACATTAAATATGTTTGACTTTGTAAAAATTTTATTGGGAAAATGAGTTTTTATTTTGTGTTACTAATTACTAGAATTGAAGTTTGACCACTAATTAAATCAATTCCCTCTTTTTATTTATTTTATTTTATTTTTGAAAGTTGTTAATTATTTATAAATATTATGAATGAATTGGACTAATATATATTCCGTAACATATATCTTAGCACACATATCTCTTAAAACAGAGTAGATAATAATGCAATATTATTTGAAAATTTTCTGATAATTAAACAAACTAATATCTCGATCATAGATGATAAATTAGAAAAGGAAAATGGTAGATATTATTATCTACTCCGTTTCAAATTTGATTTTGAAGTTGCAAACAGCTCATATTTCTTAATATACGTAGTAGATAATACTAATAATAAAATATTATATATATTTTTATTTTATATATGATAAAACAAATTTAAAAAGTTAAGTTATATTTATCGTTCTATAAAGATATTGATAAATCTTGATGATATTTTAAAAGCATAAAATATTACCCTAAAAATTCTACATGTAAACATGCTTAAATATATCGTACATGCATATGCATAGTGTGTATGTATGGGTGTATACAATTAAATATCCCATGATCTTTGACTCCAAAAAAAAGAAAAAAATAAAGAGTAAGTTATGTAGTTTGTATGAAGATTTATTTATTTTTAATGTTTTAAAAAATCTAAAGTTACTGTAGACAAAGATAGTTTCTCAAATGTTTTAATATGGTATATTACGTATTTTTTTACAAACTTGCCCATTTAACTTACAAAAATCGTGATATAATGCCCTTTTTGTTGATTTTGTTGTACTATAGCAGGTCACCTTCTTCTCTCATTTTCTTCACTTCCAACACTTATGAAAATGAAAATTTTAAACTCTAAATTCTCCATAAATATTTGATAAAATTTCATGATTCTTGTGTCTATAAAAAGGTAATCGAGTTGTTTATCAATTAATGCAAAAACAACGACAAAAAACGATCTTAAAGTGAGTATAATAAAAACAGAAAGAGGGTGTTGAATGATTCGGTTTAGGACATATACGACTTTAATTAGCTATTTCTTGGCCTATGAAAATTCATGAACTTGGTGTCATTTGAAAGGTAAAAAGATTATCTACAATGATTTGTAAAAAGGAATTAGGTAAAACAATAAAACACTTAGCACAAAAATCATTTTTTATTGTATTGTTTTTCGAAAAAATAGCAATAAGTTTTGTGACACTTTGAGCCCAAAATTCTCCATTAATACTTGACGAAAATTCATGATTCTTAAGTGTATGGAAAGGTACTCGAGTTGTCTATCAACTAATGTAAAAAGAACGACAAAAAACGAGCTTACAATACAGTAAGAGGGCATTCAATGGTTCGGTTTACGGACATACCCAACTTTAATTAGCGATTTCTTGGCCTACACTTGATGATAACTCATGAGTTTGGTGTCCTTTTGAAAGGTAAAAATATTATCTACAATGACTTGTAAAAAATAATTAGGCAACACGATATAAAATGGAGCAAAAATTCTGATTTAAAAATTGCCCTGTTCTTAAACAAGTTACAGATGAAAATTTGATCACAATGACACATTTTTGTAAATATTAGTATTGTGTCATATTGGAACATTTGGGAAACTATGTTTGTCTATTGTAACTTTAGCCCTTTTAAAAGTTACACGCATCGCTAAAGATGAGCGTGGTTCCAATACCGGATCGGACCCGAAAATGGTTAAAATCTAGAACTGAGAACTATCCCGTATAGGTGTAACCGGTTCTGGTTCTGGTTCCGGATCGGTTCCGGTTTTTCGGTTCCAAAACTTGAACTATTTGAAACCTCTATTAAAATTTACTCTACCTAAACACATGCTATAGATTACATACCAAAAAATATAAACCAAGTTTGATTAACTTATAATGATTGTTGGAATGTTATTTTCTACTTATATATTTTAAAAAAATCATACGTGAACAAAAAAGCAAAAAGAATTTATCACTATCATCAAAAGGTTATTTTCTACTTGTAAGGAAATAAGGAATCAACGATGTTCATATATTTTTTTGCCTTTCAAAACAACAATGAA
>JAUEJL010135594.1:0-11035 GCA_032274825.1 Drosophyllum lusitanicum | reverse complement strand
TATTACATAAAGTGGATCAAGCCCAATACAAGTTATCTAGTCTAGTTAGCTTTACAAAAGTACACAAGGCCTACAAATAAAGATCTAACAGGTTTAGAAGCAATGAAAGGATCATTACTCTTACTCATAGTTCTTCCTATTGAACAAGATTTATGTTTTTCTTGATTAGCTGAGGATTGAACAGATGAGTTATGATTGGCTGATAAGCTATTAGCTGAGCATTTATCATCTATCTTTTGATCAGCTGATACAGAAATATCAGCTAATGATTTTTCAATTCACATGACACTTGGGTTTAAATCATCAATTTTCAAGGATGGACAACTATATTTCACTAAGGTATCAACACATGATTCCTTTCCTTTACTCTTTTCATTTGATTTAGTTTTCTCATTAATAGCATTATTGCATTCTGTCATCAACACAGAAGGTGAATCAACTATAGGAGTGATTAAGTATTTCTTATGAGACCTTTGACTTTTAACAAACCGATGGGTGAAGACACTCTTTCCTTCGACATCCATGTGAAAGGCTTGTGGTAGATTTCAGCTTATTCTAAGATATTAACATTCTTAACAAAATCAACACGACTAGCAGCTTTAGAGTAATTTCCTCCAATGATAGCTTGAACTTTTTTTTGGGAATTTGCTTATTAGACACACTGAGTGGTCTTTTTAGCAGAGACACACCAAGATTTCACTAGTTTTTGTAGGTCAATATTGAACTTTTGAGTTGCTTCATTGGTTTCTTTTATTAAGACTTCATTAAATATCTTTTGATTAGCTAGTTCGTCTTTCAATATTGTTATCTGTTTAAGTTCCTCATCTTTAAGACTTAATTTCTCTTTAACTGATGTTAGTTCTACTTTTAGAACCTTTTCTCGTTTAATAGCAGACTGTAAATCAACACACAACTAGTCAAACATCGAGTTCTTTTCGTTTTAATCATAAGTTACAAATTTACCAACTTGATACATAGAAGAAGGATCCCAGTTAGTAGCAGTGCATGCTTTGGCAGCATGTTTCATGTCCCCATCCAAGGTATTACTACTTGTGTTAGCCATCAAACAAAACTTGGCAGAAATTTCCTCATCTTCACCAGAAGACAGATCCTCTTCAGCCCAGTCTTCTTTTTCAACCAACAAAACTTTTCCTTGGGCTTTCTTCTCCTTCTTCTCAACGACAGCAGCAAGGAGCTTTTTATACATAGCTTCATAGTCCACTTTCTCACCTTTATTAGACACAGCCTTGGATCCAGAGGCACACTTGGATCTATAATCACCGGCTATATGACCAATCCTCCCATCAGAGTAGCACTCAGCTGTGAAGATATCAAAGGATGATTTGATTTTGGCTTTGCCATCCTTTCCAGTTCTCTTGCTGAACCTTTTCACACCTTTCCTCTTCTTGGAAGGTTTGAACTTCCTCACAAGCAAGGAAGCTTGTTCAAAGATTGCCTCAAGACTTTCCAAGTCTACTTCCTTACCAACCTTTTCCTCCTTAGCTTCACTCTCCTCATCTTCTTCATCACTTGAGTCCTCATAAACAGCAGCAAAACTTCTCATCTAGCTATCTCTATAAACAAGGGCAGTGGATGAAGATTTAACCTCTTCCTTCATTTCTTTGGTATCTATCTTCCTTTGCTTGGTGGAATGCTCATGGTTAAGTAAATTACCATATATCTCAAAAAGGTGCATACCTTTAATACTCTCACCATGTCAAAGTAAAGTGACAAAGTGATCCCAAGACTCTAGAAGAGAGTCAAGGAACTTGTTGACTAACACCATGTTGCTCTTGGTCAAATCTGCCCTTTTAAGATCATTCATAAGGCAGCTGAACCTGGCGTAAGTCTAAGTAAGACTCTCACCTTTATGAGCAAAGAAGAACTCATATTCACGGTTGAGAAGAAGCTTTTTTTTTCACCTCTTTTGTGCCTTCATAGGCAATGGTTAGGGTATCTATCTTCTCCTTTGTAGATACACAGTTGAGAACTTGATGATAGATTTCATTTGGAAGAGCAAACACAATGGATGACCATGCTTTGACATCAAGGTTCACCAGTCTCTTGTCTTCATCAGACCATTGATGAATGGGATTGACAATCACCCTAACATAACCAGAGGGTTGATCTTTAAACTCAGCTGTGACACTAAGAATGGATACAGGGACATAAGGACCATCCCTAACAATATCCAACATTTGTAAATCCAAAGTTGATAGAAAGAGAAGAGATCTACTTTTTCATATAGAAAAAATTTATGCATCAAACATGGGACACTTTGTGAGTGAACCAGTGTTTGGCAGGCTTGCTGAAGCAGATGATGAGGCCATTTGCTAAGAGGTATAGAAGTTGAAGAGTAAGCTAATCAAGATATGATCTATCTAACCTACTCTGATACCAGTTGTTAGTCCCAGATTTTTTACGTAATAACAAACGTTTGTAGAGGGGGTTTGAATACAAACTTAAGCTATTTTAGATATAATGCACACACAATTACCATTAATATAATTCTTATTGATGTAAATAAAAACTTACATGTACAAGAAAGCGGAAATTCCAAATACAATAAAAGATGACAACAAATTTGTCTAACATATAAAGTAGCTTCTCAAACACATCTAATGTCTAAGAGGTTCAACAAATGAACAAGTTTTCTATACTATGCTTAACTCTCGAAACTTGCTTTTGCTTAAAAGCTTGGGCTTTTTCTTTAAGTATTTTCTAGTGAGTTCAAAATGTGTATTCAGTTATTTTCTTCATGTTGAAGAGCATGTGTATATATAGAGGAGATGAGCAGCTTCGGTTAATAGAGTGTTGGGAGTAAGGTGGTAGTGAGAAAACAATTTTAATCATAACGTTAGTGGTGGTAAAAAGTAATATTATTTTAATCGGGTTCGCAATAAAATAATAATACCTTTTTGAATAGTACACCCCACTAACAATATAATTATATTACTTTCCATAACTTTTTGCCTTGTGATCATCAACTTCCTTTTCCATGCTTTGAACTTTTATTAACTTCCGCCTCTACTTAGATTTTACTATCCTAAACATGTTGCTGTCGACTATGCTTTAGTACTTGATCAGATCTTCAAGATCTTTCTTCGAAAGTAACTTTAACCTTTTCCATAGATTAAAGTTATATATCCCTTTTGTCCCACTTTGTGGTACAAAAAGTTCATTTACTTTTACATATACAGATCTAAGGCTATAAAGAACAACATATGTTAAGCCTTTTGACTAGTGAACATTTATATAAGAAATAGAGTAATCTAACAAACAATACAAGTGAAAATATAATCAAATTTACTAGTATTACAAAAGTAAGTTACTCAGCCTAAGTGTTTAATACTCGGTAGATCAATGAAATGCTTAGTTGATAACAGATTAATCAGCTGATCAAATATTGCTTAGCTAATCAAGCATTTCTCACACTAAGGAAGAAACAAACTTATCAACCTATATGATCAACTGACCAGGATGTTCAACTAATCATTTAGAGTGATAAGCTTATCAAATAAGACCGAGGTTGAAAGATATACTTAGCTGATGATTTAGAGCACTTAGCTGATTGTCTTGATCACTCAGCTGATAGATGATTTCACTCAGCTGATAGGCAAACTATTATCTACTGATGGACTTCTACACTTGTCTATTCTTCAGCTGATCTCTAATGAAGGCTTCGGCTGATCCTTACAGTACTTAACTGATCACAGGTTTTACTTCTATACTTATCAAATTTCAAGTCAATCGTAACAACACATGTTAAGATGAATTCTTAGTCTTACTAAAATTCTAGTTTTGTTATCATCAAATCCTATTTAATTCAATAGGCGGATTTAATTATTGGGTTGAAATGATTATCTCCCTAATAGTTAGTTTGAATGTTTATCCGTAGAACATGTTTATAAGTTAACCTCAAATATGTTTAGAAGTTACCTGCTTGGCTGCTTTGTTAGTCAAGCAAACACGTTAGTTGATCAAGAACCTCTAACCTAATAAGTTCGATAACCTATTTAGAGAGTTAGTCTGTGTTCTGTGTTCAATAGTTGAATAAATAGAACTAGTTCTAACAATTAGTTTGTGAGATTTAATTTTGAGAAAGTTAAATTGTAATCAGTGAGTTGAGTTAAGATTTCATACTACTTTGTACTAAAAACTTGATTTATTAATAAAAGCATTTGATTTGATTTGATTTGTTCATTGTTACTTGAATAGTGTATTTAAACCGCCCCCCGCTACACTTTTGTATCAGTTTGTTGATTACCTTAGGGACCAACACTGTCTCTTTCTTTTCATTGTAGGTTGCCGGACACCACCCTTTATAGATCCACCCTGTGTTCATTCGTGATTAGTCCACTACTCTCGCCACCTTAAGGTTCCAATATCTGTTTTTTCTCTTTTTCATCTTTCTTGGCTAGCTACACACAACCCTAATCAAAGATGTGAAATAACCATTGCCGATCTTAATCTTGGCTGACTGTCACCTCTACTACCATCAGTTTTCCCGTAGGAAGCTTGCACATCGAGAACCAATTTCTCACTGTGTTCGTGTATCTCCGCCTCGTTCTCAAGTTTTAGGGCCAGTAAATGTGATCACCTGTGAACCAATCTTTATCCTTCTTATACCCTGCTCCAGGTTAGAGGACTATCACCAATTTTATGACGCCAATCTAGGGTGGTTCACGAGTGAACTGATATGCCCATCATAGCCTCCATCACTATTGTCGATCTATGGTGGTTCACCAATGAACCGATATATGTATTGTGCACACATGTTAAGATACAGGGTTTGTTAATTTTGGTTTCCATACACCGTTGAACTTTTGGATATCTTTTTTAGCAAAAAATCCTAAAATAAGGAGTTCAAGCTTTTTTATTTTTGATTTAGACTAGTTTTTCATTTAGACTGATATTGTTTATTCTTTTTGGGTTGATAAAGAAACGTTAAATGAACATTTAAACTCTTGTTGGTATGTATTCTTCTAAGGAAAATATTATATTAGCTCATTAGTGAATTACGAAAATAATAATAAAATAAAAAATGTGAGTTTGCGGGAATTGAATAAAACCGAAAAAACATTCGAGTTTGTAATTGTTAATCGGTGAGTAACCGAAGTGTGATTGGTCGTAGAAAATTAGTAAATAAGAGAAAACATTTTAGTGTTCACTAGTGGACATATTGTTTGTATAAAAATAACAAAATAAAATATAAAAATATACGTGAGTTCATTATTGAACTTGCAATTGTAGTGACTACAAAAAAAAAAAACGTGGTAATATAAGATAAGAAAAAAAGAGAAAAAAGTGAATGAAAAGATAAAAATTGTTGATCATTATATTGGGTAAAATGGCTAAACATGTTTTACATTGACTTTTTTTGTCTTCATTTAATGTCATCACCGCCACCGATTATCACCATGACCTCATCGTTATTGTCTCTAACGCCGCCACTACCACACTTCGGTTGCACATGAGGAATGTTGGATCATTGATCAGCATCTCCCTAAATCGAAACGTGATGCTGGCTTCTACTCTTAAAGGAATAAGTTGCGCCTTTTCCACCATATGTATGTGCTTAGGTCATTGAGCATGCAACAGGTTTGAATTCCATGGAAGTCATTTGAGCAGCCATTGTCCTCTAACAAGGAATTTGTTAGTGCTTGCATATGCCTGTGGGGATTGTTAGGTCATTGACTATCATTTTCCAAAATTGAAACGTGGTGCATTGCTACTACACGATAAAGGAATAAATTATTCCTTCTCCACTATCATTTGTTTTTGGTGTTGTGGTAAGCGCTTAGATCCTGCAAAAAAATTTTAGTTTAGAAACCAAAAAGTGGCCAATATTGCACTAATAAACATAAAAAATCCTTCCATTTGTAACGTGTCTTATGATTGTGTGTTTGACTTATTTTTATTCAAAGTCTAGTTGATTTTCAATTTAGCATTTCATTAGAATCGTGTATCATACTTCTCTACGTGTCGAATAGTCATAGATCATTTTAAAAGCTAATTAATCAAATGGTTCTATCATGCATATTCTTATTTTTGTTTTCATTTGTGATGTTCATACCTAGTCTTGTGGAAATTTACTACACAATCATGGTTAAATTTGGTGTTGCGAGTTCGATTGTTTTCTATCTAATCAAAATATTCTATTTCTTGGGTGCTCTAATTATTATGATACAAGTTTATAAACTTTACAAAGTGTTTAAAGAAATTCTTAAACCAAGGTGTTTCTACAAACCAATTAAAAGTGTTTGAGAAAGACCTGTTTTTACATATTGATTGCTTATTTGTTAGACCATACGTAATGGGGAAATTTTGCTCATCATGACGAGCACAATTTGATCCGTCATACTCGTTGTTTTCTCGTTACCCACTACGATGGCTTTATTACTTGCTTGTTATCTAGCGGCTCGTTGTCGTCATGACGAGTTCTTTGATGTGGCAGCCTGTCATGACAATCATGTGTATTATGGCAGTCATGCGTGTCATTTTTACATATGGCCTAAGTGACTGAAAGCACTCAATCTACTCGGTTCTCAAGTAATTTAAAACACCAAAAATAACGGTCAATCTTGAACTTCTACGCAAATCAACACCGATACACACTTCAAATGATTTATTAGATTCATATTCAAGTCCTTTATAATTAACATACGTGGTTAGACTTGATCTCTTCATCATGGTAGCATGATATTTTCTTCCATGAGTAGTGGCCATCTATCTCATCTCTTTTACCCAAGTGGTTAGACTTGATCTCTTCATATAGGATATGATTTGTATACAATATTCTTTTTGCCACACACAATAATCATTATTTCTTTACTTCTACAAACCATTAACTATTTTTCTCAACCACATGTTCAAGAGTATTGTGGTTTAAACATACACTTTTTGTTGTGTATGGCAAAAAAGTGTTGTGTACAAATCATCTCTATTTAACTATACTATTATTGTAACATGATATTTCAGACTTTAAGTAACTATATATGTATTATTTAAGAAATAATATTTGTATCAATAAAAAAATGTCTGTCCTTTCCTTCGCGGTGACGCTTTCACCACTAATTTAGGTGTTTATGTCTCGCCATTTTTTAAAAAGGTTTAGTTTATAAAAATGTATTAAATTTATCATATTTTGCTATTGTATATACTCAACTTAAAAAACTACAATTTAATATACTGAAGTTTTATAATGTACCAATTTATCTTGAAAGTTAAATAGCATGTTGCAAGTAACCTTTTGATCTTTAAAATATTTTTATACCATTATTCTTGTTACTTTTATTATTATTTTTACTAAAATTTAAGGATGAAGAAAATAATTATCATCATCTTTACGTACAAATATGGTATTTTAAGGTTTAGTAAAGACATATATGAATTTTTTTTAATAATTATGATTCAGTTTTAACCAATAAAAGTCTAAATCGGAATTCTAATTTTTTATTATGCTCAATATTAATCAATTAAATTTATTTTATTAAATGAAATGCTAGAATCGTGTACTAAATTTAGGGTGTGTTTGGTAGGGAGAAAAAGAAAGGGGAGAAATGGAAATGGAGTGTTTTCTCTTGTTTGGGAGTTTATGGGGCGGAGAAATGGTTTTCTCACTTCAATTCCCTTTCCCGGTTTACTTTGTTATCTCATTTCTCTCCATTTTATGGAGAAAAGGGGAGAAATGGCGATTTTTGGTTCTCCATCTTGGTTCGCCGTCTTGGTTCGCCGTCTATTGCGACGTTTGGTTCGACTGAACCCAGTCGCCGTCGTCTGTAGCAACGTCTGGTTCGATTGAATCACGGTCGCTGTCGTCTGTTGTGATGTTTGGTTCGACTGAACCCTTAATCGTCGCGGTCGTCTGTAGCGATGTGTGGTTCGATTGAACCGTAAATAACCGTCGCCGTCGTCTGTTGCGATGTCCGGTTTGATTGAACCCTAAATCACCGTCGCCGTCGACTGTTGCGATGTGATTCCGGCGAGGCGGCGAGGCCGCAGCCGACGTGTGGTTCGATAGAACCCTATATCGTTTCTTGCGATGTTGCAATGTGGTTGCGATGATGAGTAGTCCGACATTTCTGGCGATGATGAGTACTCCGGCGTCGGCAAGGCGGTGTCGCCGCTGTCGCCGACGAGTTTCCGGTCACCTAAGCCACCATTTCTCGTTTTCATTTCTTGATGGTACCAAACAAAAGCATTTTTTACTCATTTCCATTTCTCGCCATTTCCATTTCTTGATAGTCTTTTTATTTATATTAGATTAGAAGATTTTGACTGGATAGTTAGTTTTGCAAATAAAAGTTTCATCCTTGCATGTTTTCAAGACGTGTCTATTTTTGTTAATAAGTACTACGTATGATCATTGTCTTATCTATTAGAATTACGAAAATCGTGAAGGTAGATAGCCTAAACTCATCAAGGACATAGTAACGACTAGTTATTCTTAAGTTTAGTGATTCTGTCAATCTCAATTTTATACTTTGGATTGTAACAATATTTCGGATTAGCCCAACCCTAAGAGCATCATGAGTGGCTGTGGGTGGGACACGTGACACATGTTTTCACAGCGTGAGGATGTATATATGGGTGAGGGTGTAAACGAACGGTAATAATCGCTCGTGAAATCGTTCGGCGAAAAGTTCGTTTATGTTTGTTTATTTAATAAATGAACGAATATAAATAAGATTTTTCGTTCGTTTAATTAAATGAATGGACATGAACCGAACTTTTGTTCATAAACGTTCGGTTATCCGTTCATTTATGTTCGTTTATATTATATATATTGATTGATTATGTGTTTGTGTTTATTTATGTTTAATAATGTTTGATTTGCAATCTAGTATGTGTTCATTCGTTTAGGTTTATTTATCATTTAAAGAACTAACAAAGGTACACGAATTAACCAATCTTTTAAACAATCTAACACCAAAGCTCGTTCCTTTATCATCCGTGTTCATTTATTTGTTCGGCTAAAGTTAAACAAACGAATTCGAACTCAAAAATCCATTCGTTTATCCATTCGTGACTACTTCGTGTTCGTTTACTTATTCGGTTAAAGTTAAACGAACAAACACGAACAAGCTCCGTTCGTGTTCGTTCGTATCCGTTTACAACCCTAATTTTAAAGCTTGGGAATTTTAGAAAATAGTTTGAGGTTACAATAAACGATAAAGTAAGAAAAGTTACACACCAACAAAGCTTATACGACATTCATGGTGTTTTAGGATTCTAAAACCACTTATCATGCTCTAATAACTTCTCAATATATTCCGTTTATTAATAATGTTATTTAACTATTAATGCTTCGCTAATTATCCTTCAACGGCTAAACACACACACATCTCCATAACTTAATCATAAATTTATTATTTTTGTCTATAACATGATTTGATCCCATAATCTTATGAGAGGTCTAAACACCAGATACTACTAGGCTATAAACTCTTTGGTGCATGTAATTAAGTTATGTGAGAGGGAAAATATTCTATAATGATTGGCAACCTAGAAAATCATGTTTGACGTATACGTTTCATATAACAACGTTATTTATGAGTTTTATATATAAAATTGTGTGGATCATAAAATTTATATGGATACGATATCTACGTAACGCGTAATGTTGTCCCAACCACCACCAATTTGAAATAGATTACATTTTCCTCAAATATGTTTGTCACCATACATTGGATATATATTCTTTTCAGATTTAATCAATAAGTACATAATTTAAAACTATATATAGACAAGTAGACACTTGTTTTTTGAAGTAATGAATATAAGATAGATCAAGTTGCACAAGTTATTCTTCTTAGTTCTCTATATTTCAAGCAATAGGTTATTTTATTTTTACAAAATCTTTCTACTTATCTTCTTATTCATAAAATCAAAATAAGTATTGAAATCAATAGAAAATATAAAAAAAAAATTAATAGATTACACATGTCATCTAGTATATATATTATTTCTTATTATCATTCGATTCTCCCCGAAAGATGATCTAGAGATTTGCGAAATTCATCAACATGATAGTTGAAATATAATACAAAAATAATATATTTTCTTAATAAACAAGGTTTAGTTTAATAAAATGTATCAAATTTGTCACGTTTTATTATTGTGTGTATCCAACTTTAGAAGTTTTTATTGTATGTGTCAAACTTTTAATTTGTTGTTATTGTATGTATCTTAGGTAAATAAAAAAGAAAAAAATGTATAAGTTTAGTACATAGAATAAAAAGTTTAATATAAAAAATAACGACAAGTTAAATGTTCGATACACACAATAGAAAATTTTAAAATCCGATACACATAATCGTAAAAGTTGACAAGTTAAATACATTTAGATGAACAAAACCCTAAATTAGTATTTATCCATTTATCTTATATCTTTTTGTTAATTTTAGCAATTCTTTTGATTTTATTGTTGATGGGATAATTAAAAAAATCAAGAGTATATAATTAACATTAATAATTTAATTAGTAGCTAATTAAATAATTAAATTAACTACAAATCAAGACTACAAATTGCGGAGACAAAATCTTTAAACGTAACATCAATCTTGATACCATGATTAAAAAAATATTTTTGTTCATTTAGGAATAATTAAACTATTAAAATATTCATGAATTAAGTTGATAAGGCAGGTTTTGTTTTCATAAAGGACTAAAAAGTCTTGATTAAATTAATTAATTTGCCAAGTTGAGTATTGTCTAATCGAGTCTCATAATGCATTCAACGGTTTGCCAGTTTGTGTTTGGATTTTCTTTGATTTTTTAGTTCTAAAATTATAATTTTTAATAAAATAAATAAATATTTTAAGTTAATTTGGTGATTAAAAAATTCATGGAGGGACTAAACAAATAATAACTTGGTAGACAGAAATATTCCATTGGAAGCAGGAGTAAGTTAAGAGTAGACCCTTTGGAACACAACTTGAGAATGTCGTTTTTATGAAAAGTGTTGCAACTTTATAAGTCTACAAAAAGCTTGGAAGAAAAATATAGCATAAAATAATAAATACACTATATA
>JAUEJL010135583.1:0-11035 GCA_032274825.1 Drosophyllum lusitanicum | reverse complement strand
CATACGACTTAACGCACGAATACCCGTTTTAACTAACGGGGATATTTTTGGAAACCTCGTTCTAAACCATTTAATATATTATTATTCTTATCTATTTTTAATAATATTTTTCATATTATCATTTCATTATTATTTTCTTCTATTTTTTAACTTAATCAAATATATATATATATTTAATTTCGAGATTTTGACATACCAGATTCAAACACGACTAGGCCCATTCTGAGGATGTTACAAAACACTTTCGCAGATGACACACATGAAACATATCATGAATTTCTTCCAATGCCGGCGGTAACCCCAACTTATAGACTTGATCTCCAACTCTTTCCCATTTTTGAAGGATGTATTCTCGGAAAATGATGTGTGTGAATCGGATCAGGTTTTATATTTATTAATTGGAATCACCAAAGTACCGACTACAACACAAATATGTAAGTGTACCTAATCGTATCACAGTATAGTTTTGGCACGTCCGAGTGTCGAACACTTGGGGAACGAGTATGATTTCAAATTTAAAAGATTTAATTATTAGTTAGTCTAAATAAAACAATTAAATTGGGAATTTGAGAATAAATCTAAGAATGCGATAAACAATACTAATTAGACAAAAGAGATAACAATTCAAAAGTAAGATAAAGCTAAGAGCTAAGAATGTGAATGATCAAGAAAAGAAGTGTTCTCATTTAGATTTGATTACCTTTTATTTATGGTTGATTTCAAGATAGTGCAATGGGTATTTTTCATCATATACCGATTCCTAGATTGGTTTGATATCTTTATCATAAACTCTAACGCTGTAATCATAAAAAAATACTAATTGTATGGTCATTTGACCAAGTACTATCACAATTAGTCAATTAATTTTGAATCATGCAAGACTTAATCAATATTGATTGGGATTATCCATTCAATCAATCAATCACACATAATGATCATCACATGCAATTGTTCATACACATTAAAGCTAACTACTTTGTTACTTAATCCTAGGATTTGGAATCACCGGTCATAATCACCTAATGGTCTTAGATAATCATGATAAAAGCATACATAGATAGATTGGTCCTCAAACCTACGTAAACTCAGTCAATAGACAACAAAGATTGAAACTTTAACACATATGGATCTTAGATCAAGCAGGACATGATAAATATATAACTACTAAAATATCCAATTCATTGAAATCAAACCATAAAACAAAGGTAATCTCATCAAAGAAAAAACCATGGTATTTAAGCCATAATCAGAAGAAAAGAACATCTGTAAGTCATAGATAGTATTCTAAACATAGACAATAAAGCAAACCGAATGAAAGTCGATGATTATTCAATTCTGATTCTTCATTCTTGAGCTCTCAATCCTCTCTTAGGCTTTAAAATCACTTCCGGAGGCTCTCTATCATCATATTGAAACCATAGAACCACATGTATGTCCCCTAGGGCAAAAACAGGGCTGAATTTATAGATTTCATGTTTCTATAGCGTCACGTCGCATCTGGTTTCTGTAGCGTGGCGTCAGTTAAATCATTCGCGAACTTCTTGGACCAGAATACTCGTTGCGTCACGACATATTTCTCTTCGCATCGCGTCCATGTACTTTTACACATTGACCATAAAAGTGATATTGTAGCTCTTTGGGTCTATTTTCCGTGGCCATTTGAATCACCTCAATCCGAGTTTATATGTGTAAGATTTGATCAAAACTGTGGAGGTATGTCGGAGGGGATAGCTTTTTTCAGTTTCTTCGGTTTTTTGCTCAAAATTTTTTATCATTAGCAAACTTAACCTAAAAACGAAAAATTTAAGATATTAAGTATCTTTTGACTTATTTATGAATAATAACGGGCTAAAATAAAACGAATATCGCTTAAAATATATATCTAAATATGACGATATCGGAAAACATCATCGCGAAAGCTTTTTGGTATTTTCTACACAATGTGGAATATATAATAGGTTGAGGATTAATATTAAGTATCATAGTTGGCATAAAGCACCCGAAACTAAAAAAGAGGCTTTATGGTTAATCATCAAGGTACAATTTTAATTAATTTAAATGTGACAATTTTGTAACTTAAAGTGAGGTTGTAACTCTTTGTTTGGTTTATGTGATAGAATCACTTTAAATTAGAGGATGATTTTACTAAAGACAACACTCTTTTAGCATGCAACAAAGTTTGGAAGAGATTTGACATATTTAAAGAATAATTACATGGACTTAGAAAGATGTCATTGTCAAAGGTAGACTTTTATAACTGAAGAAAATTGGGAAGAATGTCTGAGGAGGGAAACATACCGGAAAAACAAGTGAATCTATTAACATTTATATCTTTATAAAATATACTTCTATTTAAAGGCAAAATGTATTCAAGGAAGATAATTAAACGCCAAAAAACACATGTTGGCTATAAAGGTTATCATGGCTACCAAGAGATATGGTAAAAGGAGAAACATTGTGAAGAATTGAGGACAGAATACCATAATATCTCGGATGAACGTGCGAAGAATTGGGTATTGGCTAGAACTCACCTCAAAGAACACGAAAAAAGGACTTTTTTGCATGATGTTTCACAACACTTGGTAAATATATCGTTATTTATAAATTTATTAGATTGTTTTTCAAGTTCTTGTGTTTATATAAATTGAATATTTTGATTATTGTATTATTTCACATATTCGGTGTGATAAAAATATTTCACTAAGGACTTGATCTGGAGTGGACCCGTTGATTAATGTACTTGGACCCGAGCATCTGGGTTGTATTAGAGGTGAGAAGTAATATAAGCTCGGGAAAGGGGATACCAAGGTATGTTGAGAAAAAAAAGGTGAGCAAAATATATAGAGAAAAATTAAAAGGGTAATTGATGAACAATTGAAAAAGGCATTTGAAGAACAAAGGCAAGAGGCTGATAATCTACAAAGGGAAAAGCAACATCAAGAGCACTTAAAGAATGTGGAGGTAGTATACATGTAACATATTACAGCTTTATGGAAGAATCTTGTAGAGTTGACTGAACGTCAAATCAATTCATTTCTTATGCTTTAAATCAATCAACCACTAATGAAAACTCGGTGACGGCTGAAGCTACTATGACTACAAGATATTAAGGTATACAATTTATACATTACTTGTTACATAAAATTGTCACATAAACTAATATATCTTGCATACACATGTTTTATAGGATTCGTTACAACTTTCTTTGTTTGATCCTAATGGTGAAAATTTTGTTCATGATAGTGCTCGGGGGATGGTCCATCTTACAAAAGGTGGTATACTACTTCATTGATCTTCGATACTACCATTTATGACAAATACGTGGACTTAAAACTACTAGTTGTTATTGGCGAAGAGATGGTTTCATTAGGTCAAAGAGCATGTAGTTTTATTCAATGGTCTGTGCCACGTATGTGTGTGATCAAGAAGAAGGTGAATGCCCCCGATCAAATGGTGACCCCCTAATCAAACGGTGACTCGTCCTTATTCTATGTATGAATTTATGGGTATTATAAAGGCCAACTATATGTTTTCGCTTTTCTGTTGCTTAAAATTTGTTATATGGCAGTCTTTGTGGTTATTGCCTAAATATATATTAACAGTTTTTGTTATTTAGGATAAGGAAGAGAAAAGGCAAAAAGAAGAGGAAAGAAATAAGGAGGAAGAGAAAGAAAAAAAAAAGGAAGAAACGAGGAAGATGAGAAAGAGAGAAAGCAACAAATATTTTGTCAACCGTTAGAGTTGTGTGAAACTTTTCTGAATGGAGGCAGTCTATACATTAAGGCTATAGAAAATGGATGCTCGGGGGTGATCCACCTCCACCTTATACAATATTATTTAATCCACAAGACGAGATTTTTGACATAAGGGGTGTAGAGGTCAATATCATTATTGAGCCGCGTGTGTGGACAAATAAGTGACTAGATGTTAGAGCCATAATTTTGTTTGAGTGGTAACTTTTAATATATATTGTCATGGTTTACTTTGCTATTTTGTTGTTTTACTAATAAAAAATTTAATACATATGGTCATGGTTTTAGAGCGATTACCAATATTTGAACTCATTTGCTAAGGAGTTGATATTTTTCTTAATGATTAATACTAGTTGTAATGTATATATCAAGGAGGATAGAGAAGGAGTGTTAGGTTATTTGAGAAAACTCTTATATGACGAAAAGAACGCTAAAATTAAGTTCTTTATCGGTGCACACTTTTAAAGGTACTATTTTTTATATAGCATTAACACTGTAATTACTAATGAGTTTTACGAATTAGCAGGTAGCATTGGGTTTTGTATGTCATACCCAAAAAAGCAAGGAACAGTATATATATTTGACTCTCTCGGCAAAGCCGGTGCTAGAGAAGAGGTATAAATTGACACACTGTTTGATCGATTAAGTATTTTCTATAATTGTTAAAATACTAAGTTAGAGTTCCCACTATATGTGTGTATTTTTTAGGGTTCTCGGTAGTGGCGTGAAATGAAGGTAGATTGGTATTATATACGGTCCTATTTATTTAGATATGTATGTATGTATTATTTATTTATTCCATTAACAACCAGTGCGATAAACAAAATTCTAGTTAGGATTGTGGTTATTTTTCACGATTAAGTTTTTATATGATTATGTCATAAAGTACATATATGAATTCTCTACTAAAGTAAATATTGTTATTTTTTTAATTTTTTGATGTTATATTACAAAAAAATCATTAATTAAAATATATTTTTTCTACTTTAGAGTCCTTAGACTAGTACAAAAGCTTTTACCAAGAAAGAATTAAATGAAGTTATTAGTATGTGGCACATAGTATATAATAGTGAAGATCATGTATTCTTATTTGATTTAGTTGTGTAAATATTTAAACATCTATTTTTTCTTCTTTTGTATATCCTTGAATATATATGAATTTTTTTGTTATATTTCATGGTATAAGTATATTTGATAAAAAGAATCTTAATTTGGTAATTAATGCACTTATTTCCATTTAGCAAGTATATATAAGTCACTGAAAACTTATACCACTTTAGGCATGAGTAATAGTTGCGTCTATCGTTGATAAAACCATATTAATAAGAGTATGTGTGAATATCTAGTTGCTTATTTTCTTTCTTCGTGTGAATCTTTGTTATTGTTCGTCACATAAAAGGCCACCTTTTTTGTAGGTATATATTTTATGGAGTCAAATTTTGTCTGTTATTAACAAGAACTTGTTAGAATTTTAGGCTAACCTTTGCACATTTGCTGTATATGCACTTTGGTAATGGTGTTGTAAATTGTGGCTAATTTTTATAGATTTTGGAAGTTAAGTAGTGGGTATTTGGTTTGAACATTTTATCAACTATAGTACTGGGTGTTGTAAATTGAAGTTTAGTAGTTTTATGCAATTTATGTTAATCTTTTGATTTTAATTCGGTTCACGTTAGTTTTGTTTATATTGTTGTTTTATACTAAATTCAATTATTGGCATACAGCGTAGCCATATATTATTAAAAATTTTAAGAAAAATGTTATATATAGAGACCGGTTTTAATATAATAGCATCTCCAAAGTGAAGGAAAACCAATCCTCGTGTAGAATGGATGAGGGTCATGTAATGATAAAAATCAATCTACATGTGATTTTGGATACCGATTTATAATCGATCTTTATGTAATTTCTTATCTAAACCACCCCTATCGAGACCTAATATAAACAGGTCTTTTGTCCATATTAACCAGTCTAAAATGTAATTAACACAAGTTGGGGCAGCATCATGGAAAAATGGCCAATTTCAAATATTAATTTTTGTTGATTCCCAACAAAAAAATAAGGGCAAAATAATACAATCACACTACTAAAAATACGTTTTTCCACAGATTATTTCCGTGGAAAAATTCCAAAGAAATTCTGAGAGAGGATTAACTAATTATCTAACGACGAATTTCTGACCGAAAGTAGTTCGTTTGAAATACTTTGAAAAATATAAAAACTTTTGGTCGGAATTCAGAAGAGTATTTTTCATTAGAAAACTCTAGGAAATAAAACTTTATATCCGACGAAAAGTACTTTATCAAAATTTCATTAGAAAACAAAAATTAAAACTTTCCAACAAGTGATTTCCGTATGAAAATTTGTAGAAAATTATACTTCATTTTCAACGGAAACTAACTGTTGGAATTTTGATAGAAAATATAAAAACTTTCTAACAGATTTCACATGTGTTTTTTAGTCAAAAGTTTGTCGGAGGAGATGTAGATTCATAGGAACTCCCTTAAGAATTTTTTGACAGATTTCCTACTGATGCAAAAATTTTCACGGATTTCCAACATTTAATTAAACGAATACGAATAATAATTTATTCATGATACTCATTAAAAAATTTTAAACACACACTCTCTCTCGCTTCCATGTTGTGTTCACCATTTAACCATAGATAGAATTTCTACCTTTTATGATAATTAATCATGTTTGACTATTATTTTCTCATTTTAACTAGGTATGGCTATGAATACAAGTCTAATTAAGATTTAGTGTAATTAACTACTTTCAACCTTGTATAGATGTAATTGGCCAGTTTCAATCACGTAAGATTATGATGAGCAAGTGTAACTAAATGTGATTGATGATGGTTAACCAAAGTAATCATTATGATCGACATCTTTTAACCAAGTCCAGTCAAGTTTGAATGTGATTGAATTTGAGTTACCACATTTAATCATATTAAACTATATGGTTGACCTATATCAACAAACTCTAAATGTGAGTGACCAAATCTAATTGTGGTTGATCATGATGACGGTATACGATCATGTTTGACAATTACTATAAACGACTAAGTATGACTATGACCAACCTACTTTGCTTATGATAGACCATGATTATGAATGACCATATTGGTTTGTGAACGAACATATTGATCACTTGTGAACATGTTATACTATCATTGGCGTGTTCAATCAAGTATGACCGTAAACAATCATGTTTTCCCTCAATATCCCCTCTTACAGGAATAATCATATACAAGAGACATACACTAGGGCTTACAACACAATGGGCCAAAGGCCATATTGACACTAATGGGCGACCAAAATACATGCGCTAAACGAATAATACAAATACATTATACATTAACAGAAAGTAACAATATTTTTATTTTAAAAGGAATTTCAATTCTCGCTTCAATATGTTACTTGATATGTCGAGCTAGGTTCTAATGTATGTTGTCTAACCATTCGCATGTCTAGAGATGATGAAACACTTTTTTTTATGAATTTTTAAATCAACTATCACGGCCCCATTTTGAGATAGTTAATGTCGATAATTGTTGACAATTTAACTAGACCCATTTTACTAATTACTCTTTGGGGTGTTTGGTTTGAGGGATTCTATGGGATTTTGTGGGAATTGGAATCTAATTCCTAGCAAATCCCATGTTTGGTTCATCTTGGAATTGGAATTTGAAGGAATTAAAATCCTTCATAGGAGGGAATGTAAATTCCTTCAACATTAGGTGGGATTTTAAATTCCTTAGATATGGGAATTTGGCTTATTACCATTAAACCCTCAAGCCTATATATGAACCTTCTCAAACCACAAACAACAAACACTGGTAGTCTCCGTTCCTCTCTCCTTCACGTCGCCGGTAGTCTTAGCCGGTCGACAATCGCTGTTCGTGTCGCCAGTCGAAGATCGCCGTTCGTCTAGTCATTCGTCAATTGACGCCTTCGATTAGTCAATTGCCGGTTCAATCATCGACGTTCGGTCAATCGATGATTCTTCTTCCCTCGCCGTTCGCTTCGCCGATCGTCCCTCTTCCCTCGCCGCCCGCGTCGCCGGTCGTCCCTCTTCCCTCGTCGCCCCTATCGCCGGTTGTCCCTCTTCCCTCGTTGTTCGCGTCGCCGGTCGTTCCTCTTCCCTCGCCGTTCAGTCAATCACCAGTCGTTCATCTTCCCTCCTGGTTCGGTCGTCACCGGTCGGTCCTCTTCCCTTGACGGTTTATTACGGTAGATCTAAAACTAGGTAAATAAACAGGAAGGGTTATTCTGTCATTATACATGACTGAAATCAAATTCATCTACATTAACACGAACCAAACATAATAAGGAAATGGATTTCAATTCCATTTCCTGCCAACCAAACAGAATACTGATTCAAATTCTAATTCCTGACATATTCCAAATCCTTCTCATATTCCAATTCCTTCAGAAACATTCTGTGAACCAAACGCCACCTAAGGGGATGTTTGTTTCATTCTTTTGGTGGGATTTGATGGGATTTGCATTTCAAATCCCTCCAAATACCATGTTTGATTGGCAAAAGTAGGTAAGGATTTTAAATCCATGGATTTCATTTGATGGCATTTAAGTCCCATGAATGAGGGATTTTGAAATACTAGCCCCCCTCTAAAATCCCGTAGATGGGGATTTGCACCGGCGACCCTCCGGTGACCTGTTCGTCTTCCGTCCCTTCGCTCTTTGTCTTCGTCTCCGTCTTCCGTCCTTTCGCCTTCGACTTCGCTGTCGCTGTTCGTCTCCGGCGACCTAGGGTTTCGCCTTCGTTGTCATTGTTCACCTTCGCTGTCTCCGGCGACCTAGGTTTCGCCTTCGTCTCCGGTGACAAAACCCTAGGTCGATGGTGGCCGGTGGTGGCAAAACCCTAGGTCGGTGGTGGCGGTGTAGATGGTGGCCGGTGGTGGCAATGGAGGTTGTAAGTGGTGGTTACTGTAGTGGAAATCCTATCTAATAAATCTCATCCAAACACCATTTGGGATTTTAAATCCCACCAAATACAAATCCTACTAAATGCAAATCTCATTATCAAATACAAATCCTATCAAAAAAATACTTGAACCATACACTCCCTAAGATTTGGTAGAATCTTCTTAAACTCCTGTATATAGTCCTATTGTACCAGGCCAATTTATTAACCTTTTATTGTTCTTTTTTATTAATTAGTTTTTTTTTTTTGGGTTTGTTTTCATGCTAAATATATATATAGAATATGAATTACATAAAATGTTAGCTTATTTTTGAATTATTTTTATATATTAATCATTATACTCAGAAAAAGCTCAATATATACGAGAGTCGATAAAAGTCGGTTAAGCCCAATATTGCATGCATATAGTAATGGTTTTGAGTTTTGACGTACAACCACTACGTAACGTTAATGTTAACCTTTTCTTTTACTTGTTATTCTTCTACTATATATATATCGACTACTTTTCTTATTCATTTGTGTAAGAATCTAAATGATCGAGGGGTGAGTGATTTTTTAGATTTTAAAACCAATTTTGTATAACTTCTTTTTCTTTTGATTTTATAAGTTAGGGGTTGTTTGTTTACTGTTGAATGAAACTATTTAGCGGTGTTTGATTATCACTCATGAATGAAGACTGTGCTGAATGAAATAAAATACTGATGAATGATTTTACTTTAAAGTACATTTTGAATCATTAAGCACCAGATATTTTACCCTTATACTCATTCTTTCACTCGTTGTCTTATTAAAAAATTATATCATTTCGTATAATATAATAAATCACTATTAAGGTTAACAAGGTAATTTGCATCATTCAGATTGTTTATGCAGAACTTTTATCAAACAACATGTCACGTTCAAATGCAGCTTTATTCGGTGCTTAATCATTATGTTTTAACAAACATCTCGTTAATCTTATTTCATCACAATAAGATACACACACGTACTTTAATTATTGTAATAAGTGCTTAATGTTATGATATTTATCTTTAATTATTGTGATGTATGATGATAAAAGATTAATATAATCATATATGACGTTAATTAAATACACATGTATGTAACTATGTATGATACTAAATTACATCTATCTGAAACCATGCACAAAGTTTATAAAACCAGAAAAGGGCAGATGATCAATGAGACAATTAAGATTGAAAGTCTGCTGTCGAATCACAATCTATCCATAATGCCTCCGGTTTTTTTTTTTTTTTGAACAGCGAAGTTATGTTAGTGGGTTGGATTCGCAGTAACATCCAAACGGGCAGTATGCGAACCCCAAGCCACGCGTCATGAGGTAATAAACCCTCCTCAAACTATTTCCAGAAACCCCCATAGTGAAACTTGAACTCAAGACCTACACTATAGGGTAAAATCTCATGTACCATTGGGACATAAGCCCGTTGGTCATAATGCCTCCATCTAATATTTGAAAGAAAACGAGTTATTCGTATACCCCGTACGTTGTGACAGGATATTAAATATAGGGATAGGGATAATTTCATATATATCCTTGCAAACATTAAAATTACATCAATATCTTTCTGAAAAATTTTAAACTCATGTATATCCCTCTATTTATTTTAAAGATAATCAAATCATTTAAATATTAAAAAGATTATCTCTAAATTAATTTATATATAAAGTTAATAAAATACCGTTACCTTCACTAACAAAATAACACTATCGTTTCATTACCTCCGACGAAGTTAGATCGCCGTTTCATTCCTCCGACTTGTTGTTTCCTTCCTACAAGTCATCTCATGTATATGGGTATAGTATTGGTTTGATGAATTAAGCCATTAGAGATGGGCATAATGGCAGGTTTAGTGTAACGCCCCAGTTTTTAAAATTTCAAGTGAAAGCTTTAAACAAAAGCTATTTGGCTAAAAACAAAATTTGATAAGCTGATGGAAACAAATAAAATATGTTTGAACCCTCTGGTTCGTATAAAAAGTAATACCACCATAATTATAACAAAAACAGTTTACAATAAGCTTGCTGTTAGTGGAAGCAAATAAAACATTTCATTTAACCCTCGGGTTTGTATAAAAGAGATATGCGCGCATTTATATCAAAAGTAATTCCGTTGCACAAATAGGAGCGTTATTGTTACAAAATACGTTTTAAACAGCCAACAGTCAAACCGGGGCCTTGCCTTGGTGCCAACACAACCTACAAAACAATAACAAGTAATATCTGCTAAGCTACAATAGCTTAGTGAGAAAGCTAAACTGTAAATCATATAAGCATGCGCATACACATATACGAATGCCACAACAGGTCTTATG
>JAUEJL010135582.1:0-23265 GCA_032274825.1 Drosophyllum lusitanicum | reverse complement strand
AACGCCCAACTTACTTGTCGCAACAAGCTTCGTGTCGGCAAAGAGATCCGTAGCCGTCTAAGTGAAAGAAATGATAGCCTTGACATATTTAGACGTACGTGTTTTGGACCTTTTCTTAATGTTAAGGGGCCACAAAATGATCCGATTGTTACACACACGTTGTTGTGTACCCAAGTAGTGAATGGAATAAACGAGTGGGAAAATATATATTTCAACGTGTCGGGAAACCTACTACGTTTTGGCCGTCGGGAGTTCTGTTTGTTGACGGGTCTTAGGTTTGGAAATGTTAGATTTAATGATCATACACCTGACACGCCATTTATGAGACGTGTTTTTCCCGGACATGTTTTAGAACGGCTAAAGGTGGTACATGTAATAAACATGTGGAATACACGTGATAGTTTCAATTATCTCCAAGATGATGATGCGGCCCGGGTAGCACTACTATATATGTTGTACCATGGCTTTTTAGGCAGTGACCCTCAGTCACATGTTGCGAGTGGGGTCATTCATCTACTAGAGGATTTGGAGGCATGGAACGTCTTCCCATGGGGGTCGTATTTATGGAGCTACACGTATCAACAAGTTTTCGATGCTTTAGACGTGAAAAGGAGGAAGCGACATGCGGAACGTGTGGTCCCTACATATACATTGTACGGGCTTGTATGGGTTCTAAAGGTATAACAATATATTTTAATTTTATTATTTTTTAAAAATAGTTACTTTTGATTTCTAATTCGGTTTATTTATGTACTTTTAGTGTTGGGTGTTCACAACCTTCCCTTATATTCGAGACAAGATCGAGTATGATGGTTCGATACCTAGAGGCCCTGCAGTGGGTAAGGTTGTTTTTCGTTTAAATTTTGAAGATATTGAGAGAATTTTTCAGAAATGCGCGGAGGTAGGTCTATCTTCCACATTGTGAATAAGTGTATGATCATTTTATACGTTTTGACGAAATTTTTATTTTAAATTCCAAAGCCTAATTATGCGCCGGTACCATTGACTCCCACGGACGTTGAAATGTCACAACAATGGTGGATCGCCAGCTTGCCGTTCTTTGAAGGTGGTGACGGCATTGATGCCCCCCTAAATGAGGGCCATGATGGGGATGCCGTGCCTAACACACCGCAGTTCCATCAATATTCCCCCCACCTTTCTCCTCCTCAATCTGGCATCCCAGTGTTTGGCACTGACGGTGTGAATGCTGACTTGTATCAACAACTTGTGACACGTATCAGTCATTTGGAAAACACAATTACACAAATCCTCTCACATCAGTATCAGAGTGATGCTGAATTACAGAGATTGACAGACCAATACAACGTGGTTGCGTCCCAGCGTGACGAGCTAAAACACATGCTTACCACCATACAAAATCAATACACGGTATGTTCATAAGAGATTTATTTTATAATATAATAATATTTTATAACTGAATATGTAATAGGTGTGCATTGTTGCAGTGGCAATTTTGGGAAGCAGTCGCTGGCACACCGCCAACAGCGTTCGTCAACGCAGATGCTGGCCCATCCAATACGTTCTTCAACACAGATGCTGGCCCATCCAATACGTTCGTCAACGCAGATGCTGGCCCATCCAATACGTTCGTCACACAAGAGCATGAATTTGTATGTTTATTTAGAAAATAAGTTTAAAGTATATATGAAAAAAAGATTTAATAAACGTTTAACGGTTTGTATTCGCAGTCACAGTCCCTTTTATTTGAAGCTGCTGAAACATTTGTGCAGCAACAGACCACACCTGGAACATCTACGAATCCCTTTGCCATAGAGGACCATTCAACGGGAACCCTTCCCATCGCACTTAGGCGTCAGCATAGACACCCTAGACCAGGTCCGGCACTACGTTCGCCGTACACACAGGGTTTAGGTCATCGCCACGCGGTAAGGGTAACTACCGTGCAAGATGTTCTGCAGTGGTATAAGTCACAAAAACATGGTTTTTGTGTGACGTGTCAACTGGAATTGACCATTAAATGTGATAAGAATTTCTGGTGTCGACTTCTGTGTCTGGATTGGGGATCTAATGGGTGGCTGGATTCTGACGTAAGTATCTTTACTTATAAAGCTTACTTATTTAATTTTTTACTAAATAATTAGTTACTTGTGTACAGCACATAGACATGTGGAGTAGCTATCTTCTTAGGGAAAGAAATTCTACCTCCCGATTCACAATCATGAACCCTTGGTTAATCGAATACCTGAAAAAAGGTAAAAATCCAAAGCAACCGTTAAAACCTTACGAAGGACGTCCGGATCTGAGTGATGTTGACGAGGTACTAAATATGTATAATTTTTTTAACAACAAAAATATAAGATAAATTTTTTTTAACAGCAATAATATAGGATAGACTAAATATGTATAATTTTTTTTATGTGTTGACTTATTTCAGGTATTCATTCCCATGAACAAAGGTGGTTTTCATTGGGTGTTATTCGTGTTAAACATCCCTCGTTGGGAACTGATTTATTACGATAGGTATAAATAATTTAAGTCATGTGTCGTTATTATTTGTTTTAACAAATATCTTGATATTATATGTAAAGTAACATTTGTGTTGAAATGATACAGTTTGAGCAAGGACGGCGTTGATGAGGCATTTGTGAAAGAATGTGGGGGGTATTTTAACAAATACTTTTCAAAACAGCTAGACGAGCACAAATGGTTTGAAAAAAATGAAAGCCGAATGGCGCTAACACGTCGTTTGACTTGGGGTCGACCTCGCAACACACCACAACAGCTTAATAACTCGGACTGCGGGGTATTTGTTTGTTGGTTCATGGAGTTGTTATCAAAAGGTATAGATGTAACGGACAAGTCGGTCTGTGATATTGCTTTAGTAGTTGTTCCAAAAGTTCGTGAGCGGATGACTACTTTGTTCTTTGATAATATCATTCAGTGATGTACTGTACTATTTAGTTAATATTATTAAAGTTAATGCATGTTAATCCAAGTTACATTTATATAATACACCAAAATCATTGCTTCAGTATCTCGCTAATAAAAGATGACAAGTCGCCATCAACTTTAAATTTTAGAAAACCACAACTACTCACTCACTCTCGCCAAATAAAGTTGTCACGTCTCCATCAAATTAACTTTTTCGCAAAAAGATGACACGTCACGTTGCATAACAAATTGTTAATAAATACCAGAACACAACTCATATATTTTTCATTAATTCTTCAAATATTACTGTATTAACACCGGTATTCTTTTATTCTAAATATGAACACTTCAGTTCCTATAGTTAAATTTTCTTATTGCACCGGAGGTGAGTGGCAATTTGTCGATGGTGTTTACAAATATACTTCGAACAACGTTATTAGACGTGTGGCACGTCTTCCTGCATTGATAACATTTACGGACTTGCTTCAATTCATGTCCAGAAAATGTGTCATGGAAACCCAGATCATGCTTTCATATCAAGACCCGCAATACGATTCCCCGGTATACATATGTGACGATGAAGATGCTAATGTTTTCATGGAGTACGTACAAAGTTGTTCCCCCAACAAATCTGTAACTTTGTTTGCAACTAAAGCTACGTCGAATGACCCTCCTCAATCTTACGCATATGAAAACCAGTTTCAACACGAAGCTCATCATCCCACTTCTCAATATCCTGAAATTAATACGGGTTCGTTTTACAGTGTCCCTGTCGACTATGTTGAACAACATATTCCATTCCAACAACAAACCATACCAACAGAACCATCCGTATTCCCAAATGAATTTATTGATAGTTCAGAAAAACCGCTGTCTAATAACCCAGAAAATAACCCGTTTCACAACGCAGCTTTTGATCAAGATGATTCAGAAGAAGAAGAAGAAGAAGAAGAACGCGAAAGATATATGAGTTTTTATGGCATGCCACCTCCCCTTCGAGAACCCGAGATGGTTATACCATCTACATCCTCTTCAAGTCATAATTCATCAACATGCATTCTTGAAGGACAAACCTTTGATACCAAGGATGAATTGAAGGTTCAGCTTGGTATGAAATGTCTTCAAGAGTGTTTCGAATACAAAGTGAGGACTTCTAACAAGAAGAGGTTTGAGGTTAGATGCATGGATAAAGACTGTGCATGGGAACTTAAGTCCAAGAACATTTCCGGTACAGATAATCCATGCTTTATGGTAACGACTTTGAAAGATGAACACACCTGCTCAAGAACGCAAATGTATCCTACAATGCGCAATGCGGGTAAGAAGGTGTTGGCAAATATCATCAAAGGGCAGCTTCAAGATCCAAGCCGTGTTTACCGTGGAGGTGATATAGTAAGAGACGTGAACGAACGGTTCAAATGTAACATCTCTTACTCACAAGCTTGGAGAGGGAAAGCGTACGCCCTCCAACAATTGCAGGGGACTCATGCTGGTTCGTTCTCCGATCTCCCAGGGTACTGTCATTATCTAAAGCTAGCAAACCCCGGTACAGTCACAGAAATAGTAACAGATAGCTTTTCCCGGTTTGAGATGTTGTTTGTTGCTCTTGGAGCTTCGGTACGTACTTGCAGTAATACCTATCGCTATTATAATTTTCATCTTATAAACACACATCTATATCAAAATACAATGCTAACCCTTTTGCAGCTACGAAGCTTCTCATTCCACCTTCGCCCTGTCATAATACTAGACGCAGCTCATCTAAAAGGAACATACCTAGGCACCAACTTCCTAGCGGTTGGGATGGATGGTAACAACCAGATTCTTCCACTCGCATATGGGATAGGCAAAAATGAGGATGGCGACTCTTGGACATGGTTTCTGGAAAAACTAAGAGCATGCATCCCTTACAAGACCTATACCTTTGTTTCTGACAGGGCTGCATCGATCGAGCTAGCCATACGCAACGTGTTTCCAGATTCGCAACATGTTCTCTGTTGCCGTCATTTGCAGGTAAACTTAAATCTGAGGGCATCGAAATCTAAAAAAATTGCATTCTTATTCTGGAAAGCATGCAAGTCGAATACCCTACGTCAATTTGAATATTGGTATGCAAAGATTGGTAGGGCAGCACCTCGGGTTTTTTCTTATCTTGAAAACGTTGAAAAGACCAAATGGACGAGAGCCTTTTTTCCTGGTAATAGATACAACATAATGACCTCCAACAGCGCCGAGTCTATAAACTCGTTGTCTCGTCATGCGCGAAAATTGCCCGTGGTCATGCTAATTGATTTCTTCAGAGCAAGTGTTCAAAATTGGTTCTACAACCGTCGTAATGAAGCTGGTAAAGATTCATGCACATTATCTCAAACTGATTTTACTTTTATTATACTTATGTTTTTTTTATTAATATAGAGAATCTCCAACACCGTCTAACGACTTGGGCGGAAAAAAAGATAAAGCAAAGGATGACAAAATGCTCAACCTGGCTTGTTCATGGGATTACAACTTACCGTTTTCAGGTTGTCGATAATAAAAATAATGTTAATATCGTTGATATGGAAGATATGACGTGCGATTGTCATAAATGGGAACTTTCTGGATTGCCTTGTGGTCACGCAATTGCAGTTGCTAGGCACCTAAGGCTTATCGATTCAAGCCAATGGGCATCACAGTGGTTCACAAAGGAAACTTATCTTGCTACATATAATGGTTGTATAAACCTAGTACCCAACAAAAATTCGTGGGATTTACTGATATCGCGTTTATTAAATATATATTTCGAGCGATATTTGTTTAATTTTAGCCCGAAATTGTGTGCTTAATTGTAAAAAGATGCGTTTATATGGGGTTTTCTATATTGCAGGCAAAAAAGGCGAAATATTGAATTATTTGAAGAAATTGGGTAAAGATTAAAGAAGAGAATGAAAGATTAAAGAAATCAAATGAAAATAAAAGAAAGAAAGTTAGAAGAAATAAGCCCAAGAAAGAAAAGTCAAGAAAGAAAAGAAGAAGCCCAAAAAGAAAAGCTAAAGGAATCTGGTCCGGGAAAGGTCGGGGCGCGACGGGTCATTCGTATTGTACCCGGTCACTCCTTTAAAGATGACGCTTATCTGCTCGCCACGTGGGGTCGCGACGCGACCTAAGTCAGGGTCACGGCGCTACGCGTTTGATAATGTCAAATTCGAAATTTAAAAAGAAGTTTGGATCGCGTTAAACTTCTGGGTCGCGACGCGACGCCTCTGTTTCCAGAATTCTATATAAACTCGATCCCAGATCTATTTTGGGGTGAACACCCAACTTCTTCTACTTAAACTGTGCCAAATCACGTCCAGAAGGCATTCCAGGAGTTGTGGAGCTTTAATTTGAAGGATTGGAGCTTAATTTGAAGATTAAAGGGGCTAGGAAGCTTGATTTTTACGGTTTTATCATTCCTCTTCTGTTTCTTATGTCTATTATTTATTTCTAGAAGTTGATTATGACTGTTCTAGGCTGATTCTTCTGTTTTCCTCCCTAGAAAAGATGATACTCTATTTAAGTTGATTAAATTCCATGATTTAGGATCTAATTTCATTATGTATTTATCTTACAAGTCTTTCCAAAGATCCATATGTGTTCTAGTTACTGTTTTTGCATGTTTATAATCTGAGTTTGTATAAATTGGAGGACCAATCCATTTATATGACTTTAATCATAACTATTTAGGACCAATAAATAGTATTGACTAGTGATTGACCAAATCCTAGGCTTAAACATGTCAAGATGGAAACTTTAATGTGTATGATTGATGCATGATGACCTTTGTGTGTCAATACAATGATTTGTTAACTTGATTAATCATTAAAGGTAAGATCTTGTTTGATTCGAACTTAAAACGTCTAATTGTGCTTTTAATTAATTTCATGAGCATAAAAGTTAAGTAATTGCATGATTAAAAAGTTAGATAATTGGACCAAGAGTCTAGCTATGGTAGGAATCGGTACATGATGAGTTAGTTGTCCATTGCACAATATAAATTGGATTTAATCAATCGAAAAGAGTAGAATCGAGTCTAGGGAGGGAAAACTTTAAATTGATAAGTTTTAATCCGTAAAGATCATTGCTTTTGTCATCCTTGATTTGCTTTTAAGTGTTTGCTAGTGTTAGGAATCATTTAGGATAATAAAGTTTGAAACTTGCTTCATAAATCTCACAAATTCCCAAATTTGATTTAATTGTCCTTATTTGCTTTATTTATATTAATTGTCTTTTTAATTGGTTTATTTAGTTTAAATTAATTAATTCTAGATTTTTTTAGTAAAATCAAATTAACACCCATTCCCCAAGTGTTCGACACCCGACTTACTAACTATATTACTGAACGATTAGGTCCTCTTGCCTATTCGTGCTGTTTTTGGTAATTAAATGGGATAAATATAAATTTTAAAATAGTACGTAAAACGTACATCAGAATACCTCTTCCTAAGTGGGTTCATAACGTCAATTTAGACAACATCCAAATTAAAGGACCGAGATTGGGACATATAATGCATAGTAAGACTGCTTTATAATTTTCAAAGTTAAAGAACTAAATCAACGACTTTCATCAAACACGGGAGCCAAATCAGTAATTCACTCTAATAATAAAATAATAGTAAATTACATTTTTGGTCACTAATGTTTCGTTCAAATTACGGATATGGTCCATGTAGTTCAAAATTTACCGGTTTGGTCCCTCTTGACCCAAATTCATTGCATTTTTGGTCCTTGGTCAAAGTGAAAATACAAAAAAATACCCTTGACCTTATCTTTTATTAAATTTTCTTTATTTAATTCATTTTTAAAAATTATTAACTATTTTATATTTATTAAATTAAATATTCCCTCTCAATCTCTAATTCTTTCCCTTAAACTGATATCTCACAGTCTCAACCTCTCTTATATCATCTCCCTCTCTCTCCATCCATCCAGCCACCACGACCTTCCTCCACCTAAGGTCACCACCTCCAGCTAACATATGAAATCTCAGAAAATATTATCATCTAAAACTCTTGAATGTTCATCTTGTTCAGAAAATCAAACCTAAAACATGCTTCATTAACACATCAAATCCAATTGTGTCCCGTAACAAAGAAGATGAAGAAAGAGAAAACTAAATGTCAAGTATTATAATTTTATAGTGATTTTTAACTCAACGCTAAGATTGGTTTTCTAGTGATCAAGCTATATATGATTTTACATGTAAGTATTCAGTTACATTATGTAAGACGCGTAGTACGTACCCTCACACTAATTTAACATCACTTGTAATGATAGGTTTGTTAATAAGTCATAGACTCACGTGTGTTGTTAATGATGTGAGGATCCTATCACTTTTCTTAAAAAATGCAATTTCTAAACATATATCATATTACAATTCATACATACACGTAATATAAAAGTGTCCACTCTGACGTATATGAATCCGAGGATGAAATTACCTATCCAATAACTCACTTTATCAATTGACAACAAATTTTTTATCAAACGCAATTGCTCTACACAAATGACTTCAACTTATTTATTTAAAATGGGTGCCATATTTTAATTATCTACATGTTAAATAATTAGCATTCAAAAGTGTATAACATCTTAAATCATTTTATTCATATATGTAACATTATCATTCCAACATTATAGTTTTTATATTTATAATTAAAAATAATAATCACGTGAAACTAAAAAAAACACTAGCCAATCAACCAAACAACATACATTTTAACTTGTATCTAAAAAGTTAACATATTCTAGTTAGTATTGGTCCATATTGGCCCCCTCAATACATAAAACTAAGATTGTAAAAGATTGATCATTTGCCAATGGGGCTAGGCATTATGTGGGGCATTATTGATAAAAGAAAATAAAGCTTAAAAAGAAATGAAATAATAGAAAATGGAGAGGATTAGTTTTTTAGTCATAGAACTTTATAGAAAGGAAAGGGTATTATTCCTTGTCTTTACAATTGGACAACTTTCCCTTTTGTTAGCTAAAAGTCATCAAACACGCCTTCTTGGGAAGCTCAAATTACCACCATAACAATCATTACATCCTCCCTCCTATGCTTAACATTATATAATTTCCTTCCATCTCAATATCTTTATTATTGTACACTATGAGATTTGGCTTTAACCCTTTTAGGGATGACAAAACAACCCGAATCTAACGGAGAAAATTGAACCCAAGTAGTTTCGGGGTCGGGTTGGGTTCGGGGATTTTTCGGATTCGGGTTTTGGGCCGGGGCACACTATCCCCGTCCCGTCCCGCCCCGATATATGTTTATATATTTATATACATATATGTTTTATATATTTATATATATAATAATGTGTATGAATATACAAAGAGACCGATTGTATATCTTTTAATGGAGAACTTTCTAAAGTGATAAAGTTTTTTGTTAAATTTTGAATTTTGATCCCCTAATTAACTTATTTTAAGTTCTACTTTAGTTAACTTTTTTATTCAAGTTAATGATGATACTTACATTTTTATTTATAAAATGATCATCTCGGGTTCTTATTAAGTTTTTTGTGTAGTTTCTTACTTCACTAACATAATTTTAGTCGGATCGGGTTTTACCATCAAGTTTCGGGTTCGGGTCGGGTTTGACAGATGCCCCGGCAGGGAACGGGGCGAGGACGGGGACGGGTTTTCATTTCGGGTTCAGGGACGGGGCGACCAAAACCCGCCTCGTTGCCATTCCTAAACCCTTTTGGTGTTACTATAGTTTTCTATTTATTATAGTTGATAAGATATATCTTTTTAGCAGTATTTAGAGTAGACATTGTAATACTTGCATTTATCTTTTATTAAATAGATATATGAGTGTGATAGCATCTAATTTAGCTGCTACAATAACAGACATCATTTTTCCTAAAGGTATATTACATTTATGAAGGTCTCGCCCATGACCTCCACAAGACTACTTGATGGAAAGATGCATAAGGTTGAGAATGTATAGATGAAGGCTATCCTACCGATTTTCATGACTTATACCATAATTATAAAGTATGTCTTTTGAACATGTAAAATTTGAGATCCATATAAAAAATAATTCAGCATGAATGAAATTACCTAAGAAACAACTTAATATTAAAATTACACGGTTTAGGTTATGGACTTAACAAAAAAATGAAAATGTCAATTGTAAGAGCTGAACCCACAAAAAGGTGTAGGGTGCTACTATTTAAACCTCATTCCTCTCAAATATTAGACATGCCATATCAATCGGTCACAGTTTTCAATGAATGTCATGCACTCATATATGTTACATTATAGGAGTCAATTTAAATTATTAAGGGGTCCAAACAGAATCACTCAAAGACGTAGAGTGTTGCATACTACCAAATAATTGGACCATTAATTTGTTAATCTTAATGTTTACATAACTAAAATATACATCTCTAACCATCTCAAGATGAGTTAATGGTTGATGACTTGAAAAGTCTTAAAAGAAACTCGGTTCATACTCTATGGGTAAACATCTTGCATGGTGAATAAGAGTATAGAACACGGACAATAAAATAGTTAGGTCGTGTACATCAGAGCGTAACTCAACTCTTTCGGAAAACCTACTAAGAGCGAAATCGTTTCATAAAAAAAATTAACAAATACATCCTCAACATGGACTCAAAAAACGAGAAGGTTGTGCATATTACACTCTACCAATTGAGCCACCTTCTTTTGGTATCTTGTTTGGTACAACAAATAAACAATGCTACATATTTTAAGACCCTACACAAAAAGGGCCTCGTGTTAATACTTAAAGTTGCATCTACCCCATATCCGGGCTTGGTACACATCCTCTCAATGTGTGACACTAAGACTATTTCAAGATACACTCATTTGAGTGCATGAGAAATGTACATTTCTCTCTCTCCTTCTCTCTCTATACATACACACATGAACACAGATTTTCGCTTGCCCTTCATGCTTCTTAAGAAGGTATTCTCTTAGCTGGATGTCACTTGGCATATCACATCAGGTGTACATATGTATGTACGAGAAAGTTCAAATGAGAACACGACAACTATTTGTAACATCGTTAGTGACTCGTTAATAGGGTGTTTGGTCATTTCTATATTTACCCAACCCTGAATTGCGTCCGGATGGACTGTTATTAACGAGTGAGACTTGATTTTTGCAAAATACCGTTCATTAATACGTCATTACAATTATTGCTTATTGATTTATTTTAATCAAGGACCAAGATTGGTACTCGTAAGAAAAACAGTTCTCGTTTGAACCCTCCCCTATGTATGTGTGTGTATATATTTATGCATCATGATATATATATCTAGCTGGAAAATATTTGAGGTTGGATTAGATGAAGCACGCCATCAAGAGAGGCTAAATAAAGTTCCAACATGATCTTTGAATCTTCACAAAGGAAATCTCAAATAATTTAATGTCTAGAAAAGTCGAATATTTAGACGTATTTGAGAAAAGATATCTCACATATATGGAAGTGGAGAGCATCGACGGTTAGGAAACCGGAGAAACAGACAATGTTATTATTGATGGTTTATTCATGACTTCATGTCAAGGCACTTCAATAAGACAAACTCCCCACCCCACAGTTAGAGGTGACCAACTGACTTAGATATATATGTGTATTTTACTCCAAAGAAATAGGACATGGGTCACTAGAAGCATCATGTTTCTTTAGAAAAAGAACATAAGCTAGGCCCATTTCAATTCCAACGTCACGACTCACGACTCAGAAGAAGCAGCAGCAGCTTTGGTAGCAGTTTAATTTAAGTTTCTATGACCCAATAAGAGCCCACTGCGTCTTAGCGTGTGGGCCCAGCCCAGACTCGCCTTCCTTCCGCCTACACAAAAAGAAGAACCTAGAAGCTTTCAACCACACGTATGTATGGTTCATGGCTTACGCCCCAAGCCAAACCAAAGCTATATATACTCCCTCCAATATCCAAAAACACACCCTCATCAAAATTAATAATTCTTTCTACCTATCTAAATTGTTGCCTAAGTTAAACTCAATCTTACGATTGATCAAGAGAATCACCATGGGAGGAGGAACAGAAGCTTTTCCAGATTTAGGCAAGCACTGTCAGCTATCTGATTGCAGACAGCTTGATTTTCTTCCATTCAAATGCGATGGTTGTCAAAAGGTAAATTCATTTAACCTCTCCATAGATTCTCATCTTTTGCTCATGGAATCTCAATTCCAATGAACTAATTTCGATTTTTGTTTTTTTTTACAGATTTTTTGTGTTGAACATCGATCGTTCAAGTCTCACGAATGTTCAAACTCCGATCACAATAGCAGAAAAGTTTTGGTTTGCGAAACCTGTTCGATGTCAATTGAGATTCCGAGAAACAGCAAAGGAGGAGAAGACGAGATGACTTCGATATTAGCGAAGCATCAGAAATCTGGAGATTGTGATCCAAAGAAGAAGAAGAAACCGACTTGTGGTGTTAAGCGGTGTAAAGAGATTCTTACCTTTTCAAACACAAGCACTTGCAAGTCTTGCCAGATCAAGTTCTGCTTGAAGCACCGGTTCCAATCGGATCATGCGTGCAAAAGCAACCACATGCCAGCAGCGGCAGCTGCCGCTCGAGTTGGCGGCGGTGCAAGGGCTTTCTTGGTTGCTTTGGCTTCAAGAAATGGTCAAGATTGTACAAAGAAGACCAATGGTTCTGCATCAGCAGCTTCGAAGCCTTCTACGTCGGTCAAAGCTTATTGATATTGTCGTAAATTCATTAAATTGTGATTCTTTTTTCACGTATTCAAAAAATGCCGAAACGGATGGTGATTTTTAGTTGTTTGTTTTTGGGTCTTGGTTTCGTGTAAGATAAGTCGATTTCACGATCAATATTGACGTGATGATATGATTATTTAACATACAAATTTACATAATACATAGCAAATAATGCTTATTCAAAAAGAGAGGGAGCTGCTACATATTGGCAGTCAATTCTTTGATTTCTTCCAAGGAAATAACCTGCATCATCGAATTCCGAAAATCACAATTGAGAAGCAACAAATGGGTGTTATAGAAGGTGTTGGATTGACCCTTTCTTTTCTTATAATTTCATGGAGGACTAATTATTTACATCTGATTGGAAATACTATTTACTAAAATAATAATTTAAAAAAGAATGCAATTTAGGATGATGTTTAATGAGACGGAAATGATTTGTGCGCAACAAAGATTTTTCCTACATAACATGGTTGCCAGATTTCCAATTCGGCAGAACTTTTTAGTTTTAGTTGTTTGGCGCATTTGACATTAAAACTTGACCCAAGTTTACCAATCTTCGCATAAATAAGTTGACACAACCCTGAAACCCTCACAGTTTCTTAGGGTCATGGAATTTCAAGATGTTACCTGCTCTTTGCCAGCGAAATCATTATCAGGGGTGAGAAAAAGCATGCAATGGCACTCCTTCCTGAGGATTAAGAAGGGAATATCATTGTTAAAAAGAAAATCAGTGATGATCTTTATGAAAATTCCAATCATTAACACATGAATCACCAGTGAAACCGTGCGAAAACAAGTTGAACAGTAGGCAGTAGCATCTAATCAAGTCTTTATTTCCCTAGAACTGAAGGGATTTACCTTTCTCTCATAGGTACACAAGGGCAATTCCAGAAGCCTTGAGTTGCCTCTGCAGCTTTGTCGTCATAGTGCCTGTATCCAAGCAAATAACAAATCACAACTTACAATACAGTTAATACTTGAAGTTAGAGGTGGCTAAATGAGCAGGGGTGGGGTGAGTTGGCTTGTGGTTGAAATAGAGAATCTTTTGTGCAGGTTGGGTTGACACAAGACCTTTTATGACCAAACTTTTACTTATTATTATTAAGCAGCATGATAATCTACATTATTACAATTATGATCAAAATTTTGTGTAAAGACTAAAAACCATTTAGGAGGTCGGTGGCTTTCAACCCGTTTGACCCATTTTATATATTTTCTTGTTAGCTTAATTTCTAGGTTATTATATTTTATCGGATTATAAGTAAATGAGGTGAAATTGCCACTTCTACTCTTAAGTACAAGAAAAAAAAGCAAAAAAGCAACATATTATGCTGTAAGACAAACAAAGAAAGGTCTTCACGCTTGCCTACAAGGACAAAGAGGTGCACCCAATGAATCTCTATGATCCGCCAAACCCTGTATTACCAAAGTGATTGCTTTGACGTAAGATACTTTGATAGTAGGATAAAAGAATAAACAATAATCAATTATGATTTACAGATTCATTAAAATTCTTTGTTTACAAAATTTGTCAATGTATACCTACAAAAAAAATGGTATATAAACTATAGAGAGATGTATGTGTTGGCACTTACAAGATATGAATACACACATGAAAGGACACATACCTTGATAACTACAGAAGTGACACCTTTGTCAACGCAAAAATAAGTGCCAGAGTTACGAGCATACTTCTCTGAGAATTTACGCATAACCTCAACAGATTTATCTGATGGTTCAGCTGTGAATCAAAACAATCACACAAACTTAACAAGCAGCAATACAAAAGATTATCAATAAGAATTCCTAATTAGTGTTTCGGATATGCAGCCTACATTGTTCAGACAAATACCTAACCAGTTACCACAGTAGTAATTTTCTAGGTCACTCACTTGGTTTTAGAAGGCGTAAAAGCGCCCCAAAGCGCCAAGGGTCCTGGAAGCCGAAGAGCTAAGCAAAAGTGCTCGCTTTAAGCATGAAATTCACAAAAACAAACACGATACTTATAAATTACCTAACTTCTACATATAGTCATATACTACCTTATATATATTTAAACACCAAAGTGTCAGTGCATATATTCAAAATTCAGAAGTACTTGAACACCAAAATATATTTCTCAATTTACTTACAAGTTATAAATACTTATAATCATACCATGATACCAATTACCAAAAATAGTCTAAAATACATAATACATATGAACATATCAATCTCAAAGCCTGCTGTTTAAACGAGTCAGCTTCTTGGCCTTGGCATGAACAGGAGAAGAACTTCTTTGCTTCTTGAATGCAAGAAGGAAGATGATGATTAAGGATTCAAAAGTCGACTTTTAGTCTTTTTTACTGCTCCACTTGGATGACGACTCGTCATTTCCTAACCTGAGCCCATCATATGGAAACTAGCCGCTACGAACTTAAAGTCGGCTAAAAGCCCGAACTAATCAATTGACTACCTTAATGGCTATTAAGCACTGCTTAGCGCTTCACCTAAAGCGAGACCGAAGCTGCTTTTTCTCACTTTATGTAATCGTAGTGCTTGCTAAAGCTTAAGCGCTAACCCTCATTGCTTCACTGTTTTGCGCTTTTTTAAACCAAGGTGCACTCAAAGTAACAATTTCACAGGATATATACTCTATAAAAATTGTGAAATGAAACAAAGATCGAGAAAATGAACCACATGAAGGAGTGAATTGATAGTTTTCTTATGATATAAACATTCTTGGGTTCTACTGCTGCATAATTGCATAAACTAAAGTACTAAACTGAAAGAATCAAGGAAACAATGTTTATCATGTACCTCCGTATGATCAAGTAAACTAACCAATAGTAAGTTTCATACAAGGAGCCTAATTCGAGTTAAAGCCATTAATTTCAGCAACACTAATTGATAGTAGATAGCTGACCGTTGAAGATGACAGTTCTTTAACCTGTCCTCTTTAACTCTTTTCTGTCTGATTTTTTTCCTTTAAAGAGACTGCATTCATAACTATATGAACTGTGTATTCTGCATTCATATAGTTGTAGATGAACTCAACTTTATCTAGTGACAGATGATGAGTGAATCACACACTATCTTTGTAAATGTGTGAAGAAAGAGTTGATTACAACTATTAAATCTACCTATTTATACATTGGAAAACGGAAGTCAAGAGATGAAACAACTTTTAACTAAACGTGTAAAACTGAATTTAACAAAAATCTTGATAGGGGAGTGAGTGGAACTTGCACTCTTGCGGTTAGGATGTTAAGCCCAGGGAGCTCACAGGAGCAATCTGCAAGTGCTCTGTATTTTGCTTCAGTGGAGACAGCAGTTTGATCCTTGGATCGCCATGATATGAAGCACCGCACCAAGGAAACAAGTGGCCAAGTCACTATCACAGAAAGCCATGAATTGAAGTTTGGTGGTAGTTTGGAAAGTGAAGTGATACAACCAAGTTATGTTTGGGGGGAGGAGGTTTGAGTAATTAGTATATAAAGGGGGGTCAAATTGTTTTCATCTTTAGTTAGTTTCCATTTCCAGTTTGAATCCTTTTTTCTTTAGCTTGGAAAATATGTTAGCATTATCATATATAGAGGCGGAGGGTAGAAACGTAGGGGTATTTATTTATGGACTAGTTATGAACTTTATCCCATAACTGTAACCTAGAAGGACAAAAAGGTAATCCGAATCTCATTTCAATCATATTCTTTTGAGAATTGAGATCGTTGGGTTCCCTTTCTATTGAGCCCTCTACTTCTCTCTTAATTTAATTTACAATTATGTCATCAAGGTAGAAAATCTCATAAACGTCGACACCCAGATTTCGCTCTTAATCACGTGTAAGTTTGTAACTTCGAAAATTCCAATATAGCCATCTGCATAGCTTCTAATTATGTAAACCCACTAGCAAGAGATTAGAGTCTTGGCAAGTGGAAGTAAAATAAGTGCCTTATAGCTCCTTTGGCATTGTTTTTAGCCATCTATAATCTTTAGATACATGGGTACAGTATAGGCTTGCAGTTTCACTAATTCATTATCGTATTAATAAGGTGTTTGGTATAAGGCATATGAACATTGAAATAGTTCATATATTTAGAATAGTGAAATATAGGGGAAGAATGGATTGTGTGATTTAGGAAGGAAGAAATGACAATCGTTGAGCTTGATTGGTGGATTGTGGATAAGTGGATTCTTTGGGAGGTCCTACTTGAGAGAGAGAGAGAGAATAGAAGGAATAGAGGAGTTATTGAGACAATAGAAGCAGATGAAGAACGTGTATAAAGTGGAGCTAGATGCGTAAGTCAGAGTGAGGTGCAGAGGTAAGAGTGGGTTGTAAGGTAGATGATGGAATAGGATACTCCACAGTGTCAAGTGTCATGATAGATGAACTAGAGAACACAATAGAAGTGAGAGATGATGTTAATGATGAATGGGAAGGTTTATGGTTTTGGAGATCATAGAGGAGATAACCTTACTTGTGGTTGGATACAATAGTAGAAGACATGGAATAACCCTAATACCAAATTTATCTAAAGAGAGTGTTACGAGCATGTGAGGCAGCCGATGACCCTAAAATGAGTGAGCTTGAGAGGAGGGTTTTAAAACATTCACATAGACTTCTGTTGCTGAGTGGCTTAGATGGGAGACTGGCTTGAAACCTAAGAGCTCTTGCAACTTCAAGCAGCTGTTTGTGTTTCCTTTCAACCCTACAATTAGCAGAATGGCAAGGGGGTGTAGTAGCATAAGTTTGATGGATAATACGATTGATCTCAAAGAAATCGTGCTGGATAATACTCTTAGTGGTCGTGATGGAAGTTTGAACTTGATTTAGAACATAAGCATGGAACATTTTAACGTGTGAGGGAACATGAGGTCTACTTGGTAAAAAATAGGTCAATGTGGCTCTAGAGAAGTCACATGCTATAATGAGGAAGTAACTACAAAATTATGCATAGTTGTATGCTTGTACGGTCCCCACACATCCACAATCCTAGGATCATACAAAGCTTTAGCATGAGAGACACTCAAAGGGAAGCAAATAGAATTGCATGCTTGATAATAGAGAAACATTACATAGCTGAAACCAGAGTTACACTTTATTACTAAAGAAAGATCTTTCATTTCTTCAAAACATGAAAGAATGGATCACGAATGCCTTGCATGAAAGAATGTTTGCCACAATTACCTATTTATATTGAAAAAGGAAAGACAGAGAGGAGAGAAATTCTAATAAACTGTGTTAACTAAATTAACGTACCTTTCTAAAAACTCTATGTTCTAACTATCTTGTTATTGACTGAATTGACCACATGATGTCATGATTTGATCCTCACATTGGCTTCCAAGATGTGAGGTGCTTGTACAGTTGTACTGTCATATATATTGTGATGATTTGCCTTTAACATGTAGATGTTTTTTCCTATATAATATTTCTAGCTATTGAGATGGTGTGATCAGATCCTAACAGTAATATCCACATCAATTGAACTATTTAAGCTCGAACTATCAAACTTATAAGTCTATGTAAGCAATTTCATCTCCAAGAAGTTTAATGCGGAGAAAAGCAAATATCTTGAAACACAACTACCATGATTCTGCATATCCTATTTTAACCAGCATCAACAATATGGATCACAGAATTTACTGAATTTAGTGTGTTAAGCTACAGAAACAATAGTCCAATACGATCTTCAACACAGCAACCACCCAGATTCGCACAAATTACCACGTTACCAAATACACATTTCTACGTTTTAACCCACAACAAGGTCAAGTATAATGAAGCAATTGAGAACGAATTCGCATACCGGCTTTAGCAACCGCGACTGACTGGCGATGGATGCGCGTTTGACGAGTAATGAAAGGAAAAACTCCAAAGCTGACGGAGGAAGAGAAGGTCGCCGGCAAAGACATCATAGTGGTCGTTGTCATCTCCAAGTTCGATTAATTCATAGAAGTATTTGCAATGGACGATTGAAAGAAAAGGCCATACAGCATCCTCACCTAATATACATCTCTGTAATATTTTTGATCTTCCAAGTATTGAATTGAAGGGGACGTGAGGAAGCAGCACCACTCGTTATGATTATCGGGTGAAATTTAAGAGAGCAAACAGATTTTGTTTGATTTTCTAATCTTTTTATGTGATAAAGTATAAACACGTCACCATTTCTTAAATATATTTAAATTAATTATTCCTAATTTCATCAATATATTTGTAAAAGTCAGTAATTTATGTAAACTAGTACTGTTCTCCCACAATGCTGTGGTGATGATAATAGTTTATGCTTGATAATATGTTCGATTCAAGAATTTAGGGTACAGTATTTGTGGAATCCGAACATCCGGCGTGAGAAAATGAAAGACAACATATCCATTTTTTCTCATTTTCATGTTTTCTTTATTTCTTTCTTTTCTAATCAACACTTTCGTTAGTCATGAAAATGGCTTTTCAAAAACAATAAAATAAAAATATATATTATTAGTTTTAAATAATTAGAGAAGAAGATAACCTAGTCTTAAAAATTGTATTTATATAAGTGATTTAACCAAAATTAGATTAATTAAATTGTTGTTATCATGTTTAATGATTTATTAAGCAACATGAGTTGCCATAAATTAGTTAAGGTAATTAAAAAATGATTGATTATGCTATTGCTCTAGATGTATGTACATTATGCATAAAAATATATACCAATTAAAATTAAGTAGTCTTAAAAAGTTTTAAGAGAGAGAAAGTTAAATGATTTATAAAGTAGTATAGTTAAACCGATGTAAATAAGAAAAGTCTATTTTTTGTAAATAAACAAAATGGCAAAAAAATAGGGTTTAGTTCATAAATATGTATCCAACTTAACATGTTTTGTTATTGTATTTATCAAACTTTCAAACTTACCATTTAATGTACTGAACCTACCAAACTTACCATTTTATGTATCTAACCTATTATAGCAGGTAATATGATGACGTGGTACCGGTTTAACTGACGTGGCAGTGACATGGCGGTGAGTTGGTATGTGATGTGTTTTTCCATCTTTAATAATAATAATAATAATAATAATAATAATAATAAATGGCGGTAGGTCTTCATCTTCATTGATGTTATTTGGGTCTTCATCTCTCCGGATCTGCATCTGGTTCTTAAAGGGATTCATCTTCACTGCTTCATCTTCACTGGATTCTGACTTGTTCGATTTTAGGTTTGTTATTCCATGAAGGTTTAGGGGTCCGAATTTTTGATTTCTTGAGGGTGTTGATTTTACGAAACCCATCGATTTCTAAGACCCGGGATTGCTTCATCTTCATCTTCAGAAGTTCGGTTCTTGGTTCGATTTTAGTTCAGAAGTTTAGGGTACTTGTTCTTGTTTTGGGGATTACATGGAAGTTGATATGTTGTTGTTCGTTCATGGTTCTACAGATCTATCTTCATTGACTGTCGATCTATCTTCCACCATCATCGACTTCCTGTTCGGTAGCTTTATCAACTTTAGGTATGTAGTTTATGTTCGTCCATGGTTCTCCAGATCTATCTTACTACAAGAAATTAGGGTGTTTACCCACACATAATTTAGTCACACATTTTAATATGTGGGTAAATACCCACACATATTTGTATATGTGTGGGTAAAAAAATAATTCATTTTCTATAATGTTTAGCACTTATTATGTGTGGGTGAAACATTTTACATACACTTTAATTGAGAGGGAAAATTTTCCTTCTAAAAGTTGTGATTGACACCATATTCAATTACCTACACATAAGATAAATTCCATGAATGTGTAGGTAAATTACCAACACAAATACAAAATATGATCATATGTGTGGGTAATTGTCAAAATTCTACCAACACATAATATTTATTCATAAATATAAAGGTAAACAAAATAAATAATGTTACATATCTATTTCTTGGAAATGACGTGGCATTAGAAATACTCACACATATTTATAAATGTAGTATATGTGTAGGTACAAAATAAATATTACTTACACATAATCTTTTTAAGAAAATGTGTAACTAAAAATAGTTTTAGTTTTAAACTTAACTATGACATGAAAATTGAAAAGAAGTATGTAATATTAAAAACTAAAGAAATCGTATAAGTTGAATAATCATCGGAGATAAGAATATATCTTTTTAAACAAAATTAAAAACTAGATGTATCCCAAATTGAAGTAGCTGAAAAACAGGAGATTGAAGGGAACATGGGAGTATTTCACGTCCTAAATTCTTTATATGGTGGGAGAGTGGAAACAGTTCCTTAAAATAGGAGATGGAAGTATATATCACGTCTTAAATTCTTGAAAATGAGAGATGGTTCCTTTCATGAATATACGTACGACGGGTGACGGCTGAAGAATATGAAGTACCATCGATCATTGAAGCTTCTATTGATTTAAGGTAACCTAAATTAATACTCGGGTTTTGGTATAAAATTGGGTGTGTTATGCATCGATTTCATTCATACCTGCAAGAACTTGTTGCTTTGATTTATAACTGAATGTCTTCTTGTTGTACAGGCTTGTTTTTGTTTCTCTTGTTACTTGATTGTATGAGTGAGTTTCTAAAATCAATTTGTGAGTTTCTAAAATCAATTTGCACTCACTGTTATGTTGGTATTTTTCTTTTTTAGTGAAATGCCTATTTGATTTTCACTTCGCATTCTCAATGTTTGATTTTGTAAGTTACCAATTGTTTTCAGTAATGCTTTTCACTAAAACAATGAATAAAATCACCAATGTTAACAAACATGTAAAAGTATTCAAAGGGCCATAATCTTGAAACTAAAAGATTATATTGCATCTACATTTATAATAATTAATTTGGTACTTAGTGAAAACGGATCAAATGAAATATATTATTTAAGACGAGAGTATGTCTAACGAGATGCGTAGAATGTGTATGGCTCCATATCCAAGATAAGAGAGTTAAATCAGCTCTCAAAATGTTAGATAATGTATTCAAAGAATGGAATTAAATAACTAGAATAAAAAAGAATTTGCAAGAGCACGTTGCTTTTGAGTAACTAAATGCATCAAAAATTCAAAGCATAGTACCTAAAGGGTGCAAATACATAGCTAGGTGGTGAGTCTGTAGTGAAGTCCTACCTAAATACTTTTTGTTCGCTGCTCATATACACCTAAACAAGTTTTAGATATATTGAAAAAGGGGAATTAGTATCACAAATAATTCAAACCTATCAAATGCTATAGAAAACTTCAGCATGATCATAAGTTGACTAGCAATTTAGTAATGCATTTTACTTTGATTTGGGTCTTGTTACGCCTTTATTATTTAGAAGTCATAGATTGATTAACAATTCTTTTTTTTTAGACGTAGGTGGAGCAACCGAGCAACAAAGTGGTAGTGGTGATATGAGAGTAAAACATGGCATTACTTGTGGTAAAGTTGGGTAGAAGACAACAAAAGCTTCAAAGACCAAATCAACATTAATTGGAGTTTAATTGTTTAGAATTATTACAATTGTTTAGTATTTTGAAAGATACTCGTTTCTACTTATGATTGATTACTTTTTTGTTTATTTAGTCTTCGAATTACATAATTTGTATTTTTCTATTATATGGTTGAAACTATTAAGTTGTAACATTTTAAGTTTAAAATGAAGTTTTGGCCACATATGTACATATTTTTATCTACACATTATGTATTTTTTACACATATGTGAATATAATTACCAACATATCCGGTGTTTATTACCTATATAAAAGTTTGTTTTCACAAAACATCTATAACTATTACCTACACATAAAAATATTTTACCCACACATATCGAATGACACGTGTCACTAACACTTTAGAGCTCATGCCACGTCACTTGACACGTAATCGTACAAAAAAATAGTCCACTTTTACCCACATATATTTATTAGTTTTAGGCACACATACATGTGTAGGTATAGCATGTTATCTATACCTACACATAATATATGTGTAACTAAAGAACTTTACCTACAAGCATGAGCCCACACATGGTTACACTTATTTTATGTGTGGGTAAAAACAAATACTCACATATACTAAGGTTCTACCCACATATAACATGTGTGGATAAACACCCCAATTTCTTGTATCGATTTAGGGTTTGTTAAAATTTAGGGTTTATTTTTGGTTTCAAATCTGATATGTTATGTTCGAAAATGAAATGTGGACTTTTGATTTCAGTTCTCGATGGTTTGTTTTCTTGTTCGAATATTGTTTCAAGATCCGATTTTGTTCCAGTTGTTTGAACACCATATGTTCTTCTATTTCAAATGGGGGGTTTGCGATTTTGGGTTTGGGTTGAACAAAATGTGTTTGCGATTTAGGGTTTCAATTCTTGTTTTGGTTGTCGATTTCCGGATCTATAACGTAATTTTGGTTGTCTCCATCTTTGATTTCTAGGTTTGATGTTTTTCTTAAGTGTTCTTCATGTTCTTCTTCAAGTGTTCTTGATGTTCTTCTTCACTGTTCTTCAAGTTCATCAATTCATCATGATTTTTTGATTTTTTTTTTAAAATGGACTGACGTGGAAATTAAATAATGATGTGGCATATTATAAAAAAATGAAAAATGAGCAAAATTACCGGTTACCTTTGGAATAGGTAACCGGGTACATTAAATGG
>JAUEJL010135571.1:0-11036 GCA_032274825.1 Drosophyllum lusitanicum | reverse complement strand
CCTATTTCGGCAACCAAGAGATTGAACTGGTGTTCATCCAAGGCTTTGGTAAAAATATCAGCGAGTTGATGTTTAGTTGAGATGAACTGAAGTTCAATTTCGTTCTTTGCAATATGATCTCGAATAAAATGATGACGAACATCGATGTGCTCTGTTCGAGAATGAACAACCGGATTATTGGATATTGTAATTGTACTGGTGTTGTCACAATAGATGGGAGTTTTTTGAAAGAATATACCATAATCAACAAGTTGATTTTGCATCCATAAGATTTGTGCTCAACAACTTCGAGCTGAAATATATTCAGCTTCAGCGGTAGACAAAGAAATAGAGTTCTGCTTCTAGCTTTGCCAACTAACCGGTTTACCACCTAGTAACTGACATCCACCTTCCTGTCTATCTGACAGCCTGCATAATCTGAATTTGTAAAACCAATGAGATCAAAACATGAATGGCTGAATCTCGTGATTACTAGAGACCAAGATCAGGTGTTCCTTTCAGATATCTGAAGATCCTTCTGACAGCAGTCAAGTGTGATTCTTTTGGATTAGCCTGAAATCGTGCACATAAATATGTTGAAAACATGATGTTTGGCCTACTTGCTGTTAAGTAAAGAAAAGAACCAATCATTCCTCTGAAGGTGGCCAGATCCACTACCTTTCCGTTTGGATCTGTTGTGAGCTTTGTCTTTGGGACGATGGGAGTCTTCATGGGCGAGCTATCAGTAAAGTTAAACTTTTTCAGTAAATCTTTCACGTATTTTCCCTGATTGATGAAAATGCCATTTTCAGTTTGTTTGATCTGAAGACTCACAAAGAAGTTCAGTTCTTCCATCATACTCATTTTGAATTTCTTTGCATAATCTTCTCAAACTTTTTGCAGAGATGTTCAGCTGTGGATCCAAATATAATATCATCGACATAGATTTGCACAAGAATCGGTTCACCTTTTTCTCTTCCTAAGAACAAAGTCTTATCAATCTTGCCTCGCTGAAACCTGTTTTCAAAAGATGGGTAGATAAAGTATCATACCACGCGCGTGGAGCCTGTTTCAGACCATAAAGAGCCTTGTCTAACTTGTAGATGTAATGTGAGAATTTCTGGTTTTCAAATCCCGGAGGTTGTTGAACAAACACCTCTTCCTGTAATTCCCGTTCAGGAATGCACTTTTGACATCCATCTAAAAGACCTTGAAGCCTTTAAATGTAGCAAAAGCAAGAAAAATACGAATGGCTTCCAGGCGAGCAACTGGAGCAAACGTTTCATTATAATCAATGCCTTCCTCTTGACAGTACCCTTTTGCTACTAGTCTTGCTTTGTTGCAAACCAATGCGCCGGTTTCATCTCTTTTATTCCTGAACACCCATTTAGTACCAATAATCGATTTGTGTTCAGGTGGGGATATAAGTTTCCATACTTTGTTCCTCTCAAACTCATTTAGCTCCGCTTGCATGGCGACTACCCAATTAGGATCTTTCAAAGCCTCATCAACTTTCTTTGGCTCTTGTTGAGAAATGAATTCAGAAAATTTGGCTCTTGTTGAGAAATGAATTCAGAAAACATGCAGAAGGCTGAGGTAATCTTATTCTGAGTTTGTAAACCTTTGTCAGGGTGTCCTATAACATTAGTAATAGGATGAGCACGAGTCCATTTAGTGACTCTCGAATGGTGCTCCTAACCTCCTTCAGATGAAGGATCATTTGTTGAGGGCTGGATTTCAGTGAACTGAAAATCATTTTCTGAAAGTTGATTTTCAGTAGGAGTGAGCATGCTAGCTTGTGTTGTAACATTAGGATGCTCAATCAGCTGGGCCATCTAACAATGCATCAAACTCTGCTGATATCTCTTGATCAGTGTGATTCAGACTTTAGTAAACATCGAATTCATCATAGGTAACATTCATAGTCTCGACTACCGAATGTCTCTTGGGAATAAATATGCGATAAGCTTTAGATATTTCAGAATATCCAAGAAAAATACCATGTTCACCTTTGGGATCAAACTTGCTCTTCTAATCCTTTATGTTTAATATGAAACATGTACTCCCAAAAATCTTGAAATAACCAACGTTTTGTGTTTTCAGATGGAGTAACTCATAAGGAGTTTTATCATGTCTTTTGACAATTATGGATCTGTTCTGAGTATAACATGTTGTATTAACTGCTTCAGCCTAGAAATGTCCTTTCAGAGAGGCTTCAGCAAGCATGGTGCGAGCACCTTTATTAGAGTACCATTTCTCCTTTCAGCAACCCCATTTTGTTGCGGAGTATAGGGTACAGAGAAATTTTGAATAATGCCATTTTCTTCGCAGAACTCTTGAAGAATTGAGTTTCTGAACTCCGTGCCATGATCACTGCGGAGTTGCTTGACTTGTGTGTTGAACTGTCTTTGAATTCTTCGAATGAAGTTCATGAGAATGTCAGCAGTTTCACTCTTATTCTTTAAAAAGAAGACCCATGTAAATCTTGTAAATTCATCAACCACAACCAATGTATATTTCTTTCCACTCATGCTTGGAGAGCTGATAGGTCCGAACAAATCCATGTGTAAGAGATGAAAAGCAGTGGTAATTTGATCACAGTGCTTGGATTTGTATACTGATTTCTTTTGTTTGCCTTGTTCACAGGCATGACAAATCTTGTCCTTCACAAACCGAACAGACGACAGTCCTCGAAATAACTAAAGCTTTGAAAGTTTGCTAATATTTTTTAAGTTCAAATGAGACAAACGTTTATGCCATAACCAGTTGACCTTCGAGTCAGCTTCAGAATAAAAGCAAGCATCATTGGCAGATGAGGCAGAACTAAAATCAACCACATACATGTTCCCCTGCCTTTTTGCTTGAAGAACTTCTTTCCCTTTGTTATTAAAAATAGAACCTTTTGATTTTCTGAATCAGCATCACATGGTTGACTAATGCTTATCAGATTATGTTCAAGTCCAGTGACATGAGCGACATTCTTGATGCTCACAGGACCTTGACTCAAGTACCCATACCCATCAGTCTTGCCACACTTTCCTCCTCCAAACGTAACCTTGGGGCCATTTGCATCTTTTACCCCATTTAGCAGGGACATACATCTAGTCATATGTCTCAAACATCCACTGTCAAGATACCAAATGTTGTCGTGATGATTGCCCTTATACATCATTGTAGGATTCCATCCTTCAGCAGAGCTCAGATTTTCAGCTTTAGCCATGTCGGCACTGAACTTACTCTCAGTCACCATCAAGCACATTTCATGATGTGCTGATCCAAACACTTGTTTAGCAATTAGACACTTTCCTCTGACAACATCACAGTCATCTTCATCAGAAGACCAGAGTCAGTCCAGTTTAGATCTTCAGCAACCATGGCTTTTTCTTTCTTCTTTCTATAACTTGAAGATTTCAAGGCTTTGTATTTGTCCTTGTACTTGTCAGCCTTAGATGGATAACTCTTCTTTTGATTAAAAGAATTCTTTTTGACAAAAGAATCAGCTACAAAGTGACCAGGTATTCCACATTTGAAACACTCATTTTTAGAATTTTCAGATGAGCCTCTTCTTTCAGCAGTATATTTTTTGTCAAATCTCCTTTTGTCATCAGATTTGAACTTCAAGAACTTTTTGTAATTCTTCTTTATGAATGCTTTTTCAGTGCATTCATTTTCAGAATCATCTTCTTCTTCAGTAACTTTCTTCATCTCCAATTAAGATTCATCTTCTGAATCAGATTCTTCAGTGAATCTGGAAGTAGTCTTTGAAAGATTTTCATCCATAAGAGCTAAAGACTTGTTGAAGGCTTTCTTCAAATCAAGCTTCTGAATACGAGTTTGCTTGTCATTCAGTAAGATACCATATAGCTTGCGCATGTTCATGTCTCTGAGCATGTTGTTGGTTCTCAGAATCATGCACATCATGTCCCATTCAAAGAAGGAAGAGAATCAAGAAAACGATTCAGTATTTGAAATTGTTCTCTGACAACTCCAACCTCAAGCATGTCATTCAGAAGACATGTAAACCTGGTGTAGACTTCAGTAAGAGTTTCTAAATCTTTGGCACAGAAGCTTTCATACTTCCTAATGATGTTGGTTTTCTTGTTCTCTCTTACTTCAACAGTTCCTTCAAAAGAAATGCAGATACTTTCCCACATATCTTTGGTGGTTTTTAGATTGCAAACAGTATGGAAGATCTCATCGGGTAAAGCGATCACTATACTGTTTCTAATCTTAGCATCTAACCTTACAAGCTTTCTCTCCTCTTCAGTCCATTGAGATCGAGGTTTTGGAAGTGAAGGAATAGGAGCATCAGCAGGACCAGTCTCCATAGAGATAGTCAAAGGAACAAAGGGACCTTCTTCAAGAATAGAAATTGAATTACAGTCAATGTTTTCTAAGTACAGTAGCATTCGATTTTTCCAACTAGAAAATGTTCAATAGAGAACTTTGGAGGTTTAGCATAAGACCCATTTTCCATGTACTCAAATTTAGACATCTTGAACATATCACTAATTTATCAAAGAAATTAGAACCTGCTCTGATACCAATTGTTTTTCCCGAAGGATGTAAAAACTAACAGAGATAATAAATCTAAGTGCGGAAATAGTTTTAAATTACGAACACACGGAAATTTTCAAAGCAGGATTATATTAATAATCAAACTTCAAAGAGCACTCAATAACAGACTTGCGTACAGAGTACAAACTAAAATCAAGAACATACTTGAAACAAATTAGCAAACAAACGCTTACCTTCCTCAAACAATTGAGGAGGTATTTATACGACAAGTGAACTAATCCTGACCATCTAAATAAATTACACGTGTACTGCTCTACATGAAATTCGGAAACAGAAATCCAAACTGCAGTTTGAGCAAATAAAGGAGCGCTGATTTCGCACATTGCTAAACTGGTATATGCTAGTACTGAACCATGCGTTCAGTTGTGAGAACCTCTTTACGACTGAAGACTTACTTCAATTGTGATGTTTCTCTTCAGAGCTATTGAGCCTTTTTCAAATGAACACTTAAGCCTCTTTCGTCAGATATGTTATGTAAGGACGGTTACAATGAATAAAGATTAAGCCTTCAGATGCTTTCTTCGAAAGACATCTTTAGGAATGGAATATAGACAAATACGAGACTAACAACTAATATATAAACCATTTAACATTCTCTCTCTTTCTTAATTTTAAAAGTTCTTAAAATTCAATCAAGATAAAATCTTGATCTTTCATTTTAGTTAAATTAATCTCATCCACTGAATCTGTAACCATTCCACTTTCTCTCCTAATTTACTTTAACATTTTATTCATTTAAAATATACTCTACCACACTAACACACTCTCTCACACAAACACAAGTATTCACCCCACATTAACATAATTTTTAAAATCTTATTAACTTCTCTCACCTTATTTCATAAATATAAATCTTTTTTCTTATTTTAATGTGTTTTAAAAATTAATATAATAATTGATGCAAATAAAAGAAATTTTAAAAAACGGACATGTTGTATAAAACTTTTTCATGACATTGAATCGCACGAATAACAAATCTTTACATTCTTAAAAGCGACATGTCGCAAAACAGAAACTATTTAACGTCGCCGCATTACGCGGGTACGATGCTAATAAACTATAATTACATTAAATATTATATAATATAATATATAATTAGGTAAAACTCTTCATGAGATACTTGCTATTTATGAGAAATGGTGATTATCGTTAAGACGTTAATTTGCTTGCAAAATAAATTTCAAAATTTGGAATGATTTGAAAATAGAGTATAAAAAGAAATAAACGAAAAATAGAAAAGTAAATAGGTTATGTTTTCAAAATAATAATAATAATAATAACAATAATAATTGTTAGGATTAAATATTGTATAGAATATAAGTGTATATTATGTGTGAAACTTGTATTAAATACAAGCTAAGGGACCGAAAATGTAAATATACTCTTAAGAGTATATGTAGATATATGACCTAATGTATTAGGTATGGATTGCCAAGTTTAATAGAAATAACTGTGTTCTTGAGTGTAAAAATCGAATCTCTACATTCTTCATAGTTTTTATTGCAATTCATCGGGGCTTAAATCACAAGGGACAAACAAGTGGTATCAGAGCCGAATAGAGTGAAAATATGGATTAAAAACATCATCTAAGTTGACTTTTTTAAAGATCTATACCTAACTGTTCATACCGAGAGCTGTACCCCTCGGATTCAATTTTTTTTTTTGTGAAAACTAGTGTTTTGCTTGATTTTTTGCTCGATTTTCTGCAGTCGCCTTAGCTCATATATCCATTACGAAGTGTTTTAATACAAACGGATTGCATTTAGTGGGTCAATTTACAGATCTGAGTTTTGAAGTGTTCTTGATGTTCTTGATGTTCTTGAGAAAAATCAGTCGATTAGAGCTGATTTGATATTGTTTAGGTTAGATTTCAGGCTTGAAAGTGTTTAGATAGGTAGGCGCACCTATTGGGGAAAGAAATTCTTAATTCCAAACACTTTGGTTTAAGAACAGATCTGGGAGTTCATCGGGAAAAACAACCGAGTTAATCCGTTGAATATTCAAAGGATTCAAATTCTGGGGACTAAGAAACATTTTTTTGGAAATGTCAACCAATTTCAGTCAACAACCAATATTGGTCACATCTGGTTTCTTACTTTTTTAAAATTCTTCGTCACTAGAAACATCCGATAACCCTCTTCAACCGACAAGTACCTACTATGCTCGACTGAATTCAGTCAACACTTGACCTTACCCTAATTCAGTCATATCTTAGCTAACCTATTTTTCGCCAAGATCCGATATCTATTAAAGTTTGAAAATCGTGTGATATTCGGTTATTACAGCTTTTTGACCGAATTTCATAACCTTTCAAACTAAATATCGGTTAACATTTTTCATCAAGCTTTAAACATTGTCAACTCCAGATATCGGTCAACACATTTCTTAACCAAAACTTATCCTTCTTGACCCGATATCTATCAAGATCACAACCTGATCTTGAGATCAAGTTTTCAAAATCACACAAATTCGGTCATCACATTTTTTTAATCCTTACATCATTTTTGACCCTAATTCGATCATATCTTCAAATTTTATCACAATTTTTTTACTCGATTTCTATGATGTTTTTTAACCACATCTATTACCACTCTAACAATCTATTCTGATCTTATTCCAGCAAGATGAAGATGACATGTCGCTCCTTGCATTACACGCTCTATCATTTGTTGATATTGCTTATGCGCTAATGCTTAAACCTGATAGGGGAGCAATAGTTTTTTCTCTCTTTTAATTGATGAAAAACAAGTTTTACGCATCAATTTAGAGGGAGTTTTTACTTTGCTTTCAATAATATATATATGTTGAAAAATCCAAAAACATTTATAAAATTATAAAATATACAAAAAGATTTTTCAATTATTTTTGCAAGAAGATATGTATTCTTTGATTCACACTCATATTTTTCTTGTTTCTTGTTGATCTTTTGTAAGATCATCTTTCGATTCTTGTCTCCATTTCTTTATATCATTCTGTAATCCTTCCAAGAAACCATCCATTCATGTGTCACTGTCATAGTTGTCATAAAAGAAGTGATCAAAAAGGCACTACGAGTGAGGGAATGTAGGATTTTTATACTCCTATGGTCAATCCAGAACCGGAAGGACCTACCCCAGGAGCTCACCATAAACTAGAGAGAGATAGTAAGGGTTACTTACTAGATTATCTAGGTGAGTAGAATCAGTTATCTTGTGATACTGATTGGCGTGCAGAGAGGTAAAATGAAAAAGAGAGTAATGGAACGGAGATGGGAGTGCAAACGATCAACAAAATCCTTTGAGCTTTCATAATAATGTCATTCATCAAAAAAAATTGATCGTTCATATTCTTTGATTGATCAAATATTTCTTGACAATCACTTTCTACAGATTCTTTCTTGAACATCATTCTTGTTGAAAATCACTATGATTGCTCATATCATCAAAAATAAGTGTCCTTACTTCATTTTGAAAAGAGAGTTTGAGGAAGAAGTTAAAAAATATTTAGAGAGCTGTGGGTGAGACAGGATCAAAAGAATAGAAAGATCCGTACCAAACAATATCAAACCGGGTAGCCACATATGCTACTGATTCTATTTAATGAGATTTGGTATTGAAGAAGACATCATAATCTCAATGATTAAATGCACTAACCCTACCCAGCTACTCAATTATCTCTTCCAAGATGATTGTTTCAACTTTACACGGAGAATTAGCACATCTCTATTGACATCTCATTTGGAGATTGTTAATGCTCAAACAAGGAGGACAAGCCGCTCCGGTCCCCGACTTCTTTCATGCACTAATCGAGTCTAGAGTTTTTTGTAAAATTAATTTCATTTCATAGGACAAGTTATAGATTATCACAAGTATCTAGTCTGTGAGATTGATACCGGAACATCTTGGAGTGATATCTTATGTGATATTCACAGTGATTAGATGAAAATCCTACCAGAATTAACGCTATGCTAGTTCTGAATGTAGGACACACAGTTTTTACTGTTGTGTTGATGAGCAATCTATGTGATCTCGGAGTTGCTTTCCCTTTTGACACTTTCAATACCACATACTTGTTTGAAAATGCCCACTGACACACATGAGTTGGTGTCGCTGGCAATGAGGCATAGGCCTATTGGGTCATACGCCAAGTATTGATTCTGTAAACACCTTTGAATAAGAGAGAGAAAAACACCAAAAGTTGGTTTTGGTGGGGCCGGGCACGGCCGTGCCGTGGGAAGGTACGGGCGTGCCACTCGGCCAGGTACGGGCCCAAGACCGGCGTGTCTAGGGCGTACCTTTTGGGCCGGCACGGACGTGCCTTGTGAAGGTACGGCCATGCCTAGTGCTTAGGCAAGAGCCCAAGTCGGGCGTGACTTGGGTGTGCCTTTGGGGCTGGCACGGGCGTGCCCTGTGAGGCACGGCCTTGCCTCATACAGTAACAGCCTATTCAATTAGTCTTTTAAAGGCTGAATTGATTAGGTGTTAATTACCATTAGTACTAGACTAATGACAGACGTTTTGTGGCTGCATGTGAAGTCTACAAAGAGTCATTGTGATCTAGTATGACATGGTTAGCTAACTTGATTGGTTGCTAAAAAGTCTTGCAACATATACTCTCTCAAAATACACACTTGGAAGATTAGAAAAGGTACTTTGATCTTCAAATTGGTGTAAGTTATTCGTGGTGCTTTTGGCGGCGCCCAAACACAGCTAGCACGTGGGAATCAACCACACTTGCTGTGGATACCATTAGAGGAACGCTTGATTGTGTTCTTACGTCTGTCACCTTTATCATCATCAAGGAGGAGATAGAACTTGTATAGTATATTTCTTCTTCTTGTTCTTGTTGTTTTTGTTGCATTGCTATTGTTTTAGAGTACGGTCCATTGGGTGGTACGTTGGTGGCATAAATCTGAAATTGTTTTAAACTCGTTTCCTTTTTGCTGCGTTTTTCTAGATGCCACCAAAACCCAACAAAACCCAACAGTGGTATCAGAGTCATCTCTAACATGGCTTTGCACATTTGGATTGAAATCGGAATTTTAAATTTTCTGTCAAAATTTGGTTTTTCCAGTGACCGGGCACGGCTGTACCTCTTGGGGTATAGGACTTGCCGGTGGGGGTATGGGCCGTGCCGGCAGAATCGTTTTAAGGCTTAAAATTGTTTGAACTGTACACTGGCATATGGGAGGGCACGCCCGTACCCTTTATGGGGTACGCCCGTGCCCTTCGTATTTTGGGCAATAAACTGTTTTCGGAACAGATTTTTTAAAATAATATTTAAAATTCCAGATTTGTTGGTTTTGGACTAGTCTTGGTTCTGGATTTCCCCACTATATTTTGGTTCCTAATTTTATATCTTTTGTATGGCTTGGCATGATGTCCATAAAAACATATATTTTTAGGTGTATATATGAATATGTAATTTTAAAGGTGTATTAAAATTACTAATGCATATGTACAAGGATTGATTTTGTGCCTTAAATGTCTTTGGCAATCTTGATCAAAATATATTTGACATGGTTTTGTGGCACACCATGGTTTTGCTTTGGTTGTGTTTGATTGAGGTTCGGTAACTAGATACCCTTTAGACCTATGTGTTGTGCTGGTTGGTATATTTGGTTTTGGTAGCCTACGTGCCGTATTGTTGTAATTTTATATTTTTATTATTATTATTTGGTGCGGCTTGCATGCCGTTTATTTATTCCTTTGTACTAGTATTAGTAGAATAGGATTGTGGTCTGCGCGCCATTTCTTCTTCTATGTATTTGTAATATAGTATAGAAGTTTATTTTATTTGTAATACACCAACGGGAGTCACGGCATTGACGTCTCGGCAACGTGGAGTCCGGAATGCTTTTTGGAGATGCTGGCTTCAGTGGGAGCACACTCAACTGGGTACTTTGGATATTGGATTCCTTAGTTGACCTTGTTCTCCTCGTATGGCTCACGGGGAAAACGCATAGGATTTGGGCATGTTACCGGACTATTGTGTTTGTGTGGTTGTGTTTTTATTTTATATTATTCTTGCATGGATATATAAGAAATCGCATGCTAGATAATTTTTGATAAAATAATGAAACACAAATATTTGTAAAATTGGTTTACTTTTCTCCGCGCGTATAGAAGTAACAAAATAATATAAAATTGTATTATATTATAAGTCGATAAAAATTGTATCTATCACTTGATTTGTTAATTCGCGAAATGGGTTAAAAAAGTTTTAACCGTACAAACAAAATCTTGTTTTTAAAATGTAAATCACGCGCCATCCGTAAGACGAAACCACCCGAATCTAGTGAAACTTGGATGATTATCGAGCTTTAGCACGAATCATGCCTAGTGGAACTGTGTGGAAGGTGAGTGTGGCAACTCACAATATTGGTTATCGAGCTTAGCACGAGCCAATTATTGGTCGAGAGTACCACCGTGTGTCTTGACAGGCGGTTTACAATTCTTTTTGTGACACTTAGGTGGCGTCGAGCTCTAGCCGAGTCATTT
>JAUEJL010135560.1:0-11037 GCA_032274825.1 Drosophyllum lusitanicum | reverse complement strand
CTAAGAAATACATAAGGAAAGTGGGCCAAGCCCATAATACTAACTAGTCTAGTAAATGTAAATTACATATAACAAAATAACACAAGGCAAACAAACTAATTAATATCTAACAGTTGGAGTACACTAAGTACCAAGCACGCAACGGAAGCAAACAAAACAAGCACAAAACAAAACTCTAATGTACCCCAATGGTGGTGAACTTTGCAAAGAAGATATGCAACAAAGAAAAGATGACAGGGGAAGAAAGTTATACCCTCTCCAAGTGCTCCAAATCGGCTGGACAAAGAAAGTGGGATGTTGGTTGAGACAAATGGCCTCAAGTCCTTTTGCTAGTCCACACCAAGCTCACTACAATCCCCTTGTACTAGCTAGCTCGCTTGATTCACGAACTTGAAGTAACTGATGCAAGAACAGCCCTTGAACTTCTTGTGCACACCAACAAACCCTCTAGAGCTCACTACCACTATGTATGAGAGAGGTGTGTATAAGTTTCTAACTTGCACAATGGACCAAGAGTGTGAAAGAGGTGAAGTGTGGGTCTTTTATTGACTCAAAAGTGACCCCAACACTCCCATGGTTGGCTAAAGAAGCTTCTCTAATTGGACCAACAAGATAGTCCAATAAAAACACAAGTGTCACTTGAGCTTTTGCCTTCACGACCCCTCACGAGCGTCTCACGGGTCGTGAAGCCGTAAGGTATCACTGCTCGTGCTGCCTGGAAGCATTCGTGAGGACACTAGCCTTCACGACCCGTGGCGTATCCTTCACGATCGTGAAGCCTGAGCTAAACCAATTTTGATTATTTTGACCTATCCTCTTTTAGCAGGCTGTCGGGATTGTAACTTGGCATGTGACCCAATAGGTTTGCGCTTCATTGGTAGTGATACCGGTTTACGTATGTCAGTGGGCAGACACCAACAGACTCCCACTTACACATGACACACCGTATCTGTAATACCGAAAAATCCTAAGCCATTTTTTTTAAATTCGCTGTGGAAGCATAATTCAAAGATCATTATAAAATACAAACATTTACAATCATCCACACAAACTACAAACATCCAAACATTTGTTGTATTACAAAATAAAACATGGCTCGTCTTTTTTACAAAAACAAATATTAGAGCACTGGTCAAACTTTCCTCTAACAAAAACTCAGCTAAACAGTTGCAACACCAAACATGTGAAAACGGTTCAACAGTGGGGAATTAGCACAAAGCTAAGTGAATGGAAGCTAAACCACAACAGCAAACAGCTAAACAGTTGCAACACCAAACCTGTGAAAACGGTTCAACAGTGGGGAATTAGCACAAAGCTAAGTGAATGAAAACTAAACCACAATAGCAAACAGCAACAATCAATACAAAAGCATGTAATCACATAATCCAGAAGATCGGCGGTTCGGCACAGAACCTTCAACCAATGCAGGCCAAAGCAAAAGTTTACCAATAGCCCTCCGCCAATTGGCATAGTTAGATCCCCTCCGATGCAATACATGCGCCAAAAGGTCTACAACTGCTTAACCAATAGCGAACAGACCCAGCCGAACTACACGCATAGCTGACTTCTAAAACGCTACTCGTTATCATCCCACGAGTACGTATCAACCAAATAACACACAAGCAATTATACAATCAACAATCAGACTAAACAGTCTATCAATCACAATAGCATGCATCACATCAATCATATCAATCATAACCTTTACCATCTGTGAGTTTACATCCACTCACCACTGTTCTCTTGTCGCACCGCTCAGTGATCTAATGTTACTGAGTCTTTGTGTTTCCTGAAAACACAACAACACCGAAATCAATCTCTTACTCATAAATATAAATATATATATATATATGTCTCCACATATATTTATATCTCTAATGCTCATAAACAACTTGTTATATTCACATATGAAATAACACTACACATGGAACATAACCAATTAACAAATCAAAGCTTCATACTGAAATTTCACTGGTCGCGCCGCGACCTATAGAGCCATTGCGTCGCGACGCACTTAAGTCGGACTGAAGCAAAGTCGGACCACATGAGTCGGACTAAGTAAGTCGGACGGTCAAAGTCGGACGACAAAAGGTAGGATCACACAAAGTCGCACCAAGAATCAAAGTCGGGATCGCGCCGCGACCTTCCATCTTCCAGTTTTCATCTTCTTCTTGTTCAACTTCCAATCGACTTAAACACAATATTACTCATAACCAGAATCTGAATTCTACTAAAATCACTACTAAAACATATACAAACTTCATATATCGTGATATCAATCATCATAAACACATCTAACTCATTTGAAACATCAAAACCAACAAAACCCACTTAGCAAGTTTCATCAAAACCTTCGTAACTTCTTTCATGGTATTCTTATGCTTTTATCATGAAAAAACCAGCAAAGACATGTCAAGATTAATATAATTCATAACATGAACATGAACGAACCTTAGATTTGTAATAACAATCACCAATCCTTAAATTTCCAAGATTCAAGTTTGTAGTCTAGAGTTTTCTTCAAGTGAAAGAACACAGTCACATACACTTTTACACATACCAAATGAGGAGGTGACTTACTAGAATCAAGTATATCCATACATACATGACAAGCCACGTGTACACACATAACCAATTTCCATTGAGTTAAATCAAGCAAGAGGTGGCATGCCAAAATCATACACATCCATATATTACTTACTTAAACACATACACACATATAATCCATTTAATGTTTTAAACAAAGCATGAGGTGGTAACATGATTATATTATCATATCCATTATTAATTAACATACTACGAGGTATTTTCTACAACCCTCGTTCAAAAATGAATTCATCTATTCCATAACTTCATGCGATATAAATATTCATTTAATCACACATAATTAAATATGAACACACGTAAACAAACATAATTAACTCATCACCGACCCGTTTACAACTAGACCGGTTTTACGGATGTTACAGTATCCATGGGCACCACAGATAAGGAGTGGTGGACATCCCTTCCCCCCAAGGCTACTTAGATAGAGGAAGGTCGTCAAATTATTGTATATGCAGTATTTCAAGTATTTCTTAGTAAGATTTAAAGTCAATTAAGACAAGCTAGTGTAAACAAGACCGCTAAAAAGCCTTATGGTCGAAATGCTATATTCACCTAAAAGTTATCACGGGGATTAATCCCTGTATAAAGATTAGTCACCCTTGAGTTTGCAACTATCAAAGTTCCATCACATTGTAATATTAACTTAAAGGGACCAATGAAACACTAGGGAAGCAAGTAGCAATTCCTTGTTGAATCAATTTCATCATAATATAGTATTTATTCAATAAAATGTATTATTATAAACATCGCATTACAATAAAAATTATTTATATTGAAACATAAATTAAAATGAGACATTCACAAGAATATATTTAAACTTACGCCGAACTTTATATATTAAATGTTATAAGAGAAACCAAATAATTTGATATAATAATATTTATTTAATATGATATTATGAAAATCAAAATTAGTATTTTTTTTTAGCAATAAAAATCGCTAAAAAGTGTAACGTGTCTTTTTCTTATTAGTTGGCGAGTTTTAGTTAAGGGAGCTTCTTAAATCACAAAATTCATTCTTACATAATATACAAGCATTTAAAAATCCATTTCTAAAAATAAGGTAATGCCTATATAGTTGATTCCCGGAGCACGGTGCGTTTACTCCACGGTGCGTTTAATTATAAGTTATAAATTATAAATATAAATGGAGGCAGCGGCAGACTTTTACCATCGTCCGTCGATGAATTTTGTAGTCGATAAGTAGTACGTATTGTTCGTTGCTTCAAACACCCTTCTTTCTTCTCTCTTCTAGCTTTACAAACAAAAATATTTACGTCACCCCTAATGTTAAATCTGGCTCTAGATTTTCACCTACGCAACCCATCTGTTTGATGAAATGCCTGAGCCATGGTGTTGTTTATCGCCTCCTCAACTGCGCGCCATTTGATTTTCCCTTTTGTTTCTACTCTTGGGTTGAATACTAATTTTAATATTAGCCCACGAATTTCCTTCAGCTTGGTGAAAAAGGACCGGATTATCGGGTTTAACGAGTTGAAAGAAACAAGAACACGAAGTAGATTTTCGTGTGAAGGGTATTTGGATAGTGAAGCAGAATTGGCTTTGGAGAAGGAACTTTTGGAGTTCATGAAGAATTCGGGGAACCCAAATGAGTTTCCAACTAAGAAACAGTTATTGGATGCTGGGAGAGTTGATTTGGTGAATGCCATTACCAAGACAGGTGGCTGGCTGGCATTGGGTTGGGATTATTCCGACTATGATAATGATTTCGATGATTCTAGGGAGTTACAGACCAGTATTGAGGGTTTTCAACAGAGGCGTGATGTTTATGACCCTTCTTCGGCTTCTTCTAGTTTGTCTCTCCATTATGCCTCAACCTCTGGTAGATCAAGGTAGATTTTTCTTGTAGGCCTTCAATACAACTTCTTTATTTTTCTATAAATGATAGGAGACAAACATGTGTTTGTAATTACAAGTTGGGTATTCACCTTCAATAACTTTCCTAGCACATTCAACTTTATTGCAAGCGCTAAAACTTGAATATCATCTCAATGGCTTGTGAATATATAATCAGTTGCTTTTATCTTTCTTGAATTAATAACGAAAATTAGTGGGCGTTTGGATTAGCTTATTTTTTTACTTTTGATAAGCCGATAAACCATATTAATCTCACTTCCCAAACAGTGGATGGTTGCTATGACACAGTTATATACAATACGAGAAAATGAAAAACAAGACAAGTATTTCTATGTTCAGCTGATTGACATGATGGAACCTACCGCACGGTCGCACTAGCAAGTTAATATTATCATATCTTGAGTTCAGGGTTTACAAATTCACAGGACTTGAATTTATAGAGGTTAAATTAGTAGGAATGTACGTTTGGATGGATCAGTTTTATCCGATCCAATTAAGCAAATCTGTTTGGATTTCGGTTTCAAAAATAATGACCTGGTCCATCGAAAGAATCTCATAATCCGAACCAATTCAACCAAAGTACAATTCAGCTGAATCGGTTTTTAAAATTCAATATTTTGTTCTTACCTAAATATATGCTCAAGAGTCAGAGTTGAGAGTTGTGTGTGTGTGTATAAAGTTAAATTATTATTTGGTTTATATTATAATAACCAAAACCAATCTGAAATCCTTAATCATATCTCAGATGGTCCAAATCCAAAAGGTCCAATCCGAATTGTTCGGTTGGACAATTTGGTTTATCCGAATAGTAAATACCCCTACAAATTAGGTTACCAATTTTCCTTCTGGTTGTGCTGCCCCTACAGAAGGTACGGCTTCCCTTTACACCTGCTTGAGACTAGTAGGTAACAACGTGTGTCACAGATACAGAAATCTGTTGCATCAATATTTTTTTCTTCTTCTAAAAACACTTGTGCTTCAAGTTCCACTGATGTTTAAAGAAGAGAAAATGATACCCACTGATAGAAATTGGGTAAAATACTTGACATTGACTTGAAAATAATTGTTTTAATCAGTGAAATGTTAGCCGAAGAAGATACAGGAGTAGAAGGTATATTGAGTAGACTGGAGAAACATAGAAGTTTGTCATTTGACGTTGGTGCGGAGAAAAACATATATGGAACTTATGCTTCTAGTAATATGTCTACTGATGTGGGTGAGTACTGAGTAGTTAATATTCTATTCTAATAATCGAAGATTTACTACTCCAATATTCCACTTGTGATTTTTTTCTCACCTCCAAACCATAGTGCTTGAAGGAAGTTATAACAATATGAAGACTAATCTTCCATCTTAAGTCATTAATTTTTGTTCTTGCAATAAAAAAAGTGTGTTGTATAAAAAAAAGGGTTTAGTTCACTAAAATGTATCCAAATTTACACATTTGCTATTTTATGCATCCAACTTTGAAACCTACCATTTAATATCTTGAACTTTCAAAAGTTATCATTTAGTGTACCTTAACCTGGGATAGCAGATTACTACTAATCGTCTTACCTTTTCCGCGGACTTCTTCGTCTGTGGTGACTTCTACGACGACTTTGTCAGTGCAATGTGACTTCTTCAATGCCGGTGACTTCTCCGGGATAGTCTACTGCTGTTATTCCACCGTCTTTGGCAACTCCTTTGCCTATAAATCTCTTGACAAACGCCTCTTCTCTCATCCGCCAATCACCCTTGGGGAAGATGACCAACAAATGCGTCTCTGATGAAAGGTTTGCCTTAAAGGTGTCTCCGGCAGCTGGAGATGGTGACGATGAGCGGTTACCTTTCAAAGGGTTTTTGGATACACTAAATAGTAATTTTCGAAAATTCAGTAGATTAAATGGTAGGTTTAAAAGTTGATACATACAAATAGCAAACGTGTAAAGTTGGATACATTTTGGTGAACTAAATCCTAAAAGTTCTAATGTGCTTGTATTAGTAGTTTGATATACATGTATGTGTCTTGTTCACCAAAATGGTAGCTTGCTGCCCATATCCATTCATTTGCTGACATGCAGTTGGCGAGATTGATTATGGAATAGAAGAGTCAAAAAAAGATAGAACGCTTGCTGGTATACAGAAAGAGGATGATGATGATGATAATACACCACCCCGAGGCAGGCAAGATAGACATAACAATATGATTATGGAGGAGAGGGATGAGATGAAGATCAGGATCAGATTTCGTCTTCATCAAATGAAACTACAGCTTTCCTCCGTGCTTCACTCGTTGAGGTCCAAAACAACACAGGTTGGTCATTTCTATTCCCTTAAACATGAATGCTATATCTTAAGCAGTTGAAATCAAAACTCTCTTTTCCCAACTTCACCTGATAATAATAAATGTATCTCGATCATCTCACTTTTTTTTGTTCATAGCTCCACCTCCACGTATTGCAACTGTAAGTTGTCTTGGGTCATCATGGGCAACCTAGAGCCCTTCTATTTGTTTATTTATTTTGACTCTCTATTTGAGGATATTGAGAACAAACGTGCTAACTAACCAAATACGATAGATAATAAACTAAACACATTTGAGTTATAAAAGATCCCAGATATGGTTATTTGCTAACACTGCTTCTCATCCTCTTATCTTTATTGATCTGTTCCAAGACATTGCATGCACACACAAATCAGATACTAACCCTTTGATGTAAGAGAGCACCGATAAGATAATTATACAGACACACAAGTAACATTAGTTGTAGGAAACGAAAATCAAAAGCATATTTGCCTACTACATGTAATAGTATATTTCCTTTGTGCATGATATAATATGGTTGTGCTTCAAGAGGTTAGTCCTGAATCTGATTGCTGGAATGAAGATAAAGGACTTTCCTAACTGACCGTTCTTTTTTTTGCAAATAAGTAATGTTACAGTGTGCAGTCCAAATTAAGGTCTAATAAGCACAAATATAGCTGTTTTGTTATTGGTCGTTTTAGTAGAAATGAGAGTGCTGGTAATTATAGGTTTTCTTGGGGATGTAGTTAGGTAACTTGGAGATGATGACTTTACTTTTCTATCGTTTGCACAATCTTTACCAGGTTCATGAAAGCCGTGGCAGTGAGTTGCAGCAGCTTTCAGATGTGTTGGAATTCCAGGAAAACGAGGTTATGAAGGCCGAGGATCAATTGAGATCAATACGCGCTAAACTGGCTGTGTTTGAAGGAAAGATAGCACTATCAGTGATGTATGTATGCATTTCCTTTTTTGCTGTCCTTTTAGGCTTAGGTGCTATACATACTGGACAAGTTTTTACAGTATCTGGTTTCAGGGATACACATAAATTAGTACGAGAGAAGCAAAGGAGAATTGATAGCGCTCGTACAACTTTGCAGCTACTACGCAACACCTGCATATTCTGGACTCATTCAGCATCACAAGTTGTATTAGTTGGATCTTTTGATGGTTGGACCTCTCAGGTTCTCCCTCCCTCCCTCCCTGGCCATGCTTTTCCTGCTTGCTTGCTTGCCTTTTAAAACTCTTTAAACTATAATCTTGGTTTAAAAAAGCATGCTTAAGCGCTGAAGCGATGAGGGTTAGCACTTAAGCTATACCTAAGCGCTACGATTACGTAAAGCGAGAAAAAACGCTCGCTTTGCTTTGCTTTAGGTGAAGTGCTAAGCGGCGCTTAATAGCGATTAAGGTAGTCTTGATTAGTTTGGGCTTTTAACGGGCTTTAAGTTATTAGTGGTTAGTTTCTATACTATGGGCTTAGGTTAGTAAACAAAGAGTCATCATTCAAAGCAGTGAAAATGGATCCTCTACAGCGGTATAAATTCGATAACAACATTTTAATCGACAATGAATAATGGTGTAGAATTATTTATGTATTATAACTTATAAGTAAATTGATAAATATATTTTGGTGCTTAAGTACTTTTGAGTTTTGAATATATGCGTTGAGCCATTTACACTTTGGTTATAGAAATTAGGTAATTTATAAGTATTATGTATTTTTTTTTTGTGAATTTCGGGCGCTCCATGTGCTTAAAGCGAGATTTCGCTTAGCGCTTCGGCTTCCGGGACCCTTAGCGCTTTTGGGCGCTTTACGCCTTTTAAAACCAAGGGTCCAAGACTATAAAGTAATTGATGTATGCTACAATTTATGTGATAATTTATTTATTTATGTTATCTACAAATTGTTGCTGTATATAATCATCCTCATGCAAAAAATTGCAGCCATTTGTGCGTCTTGTAAAACATGGGTTTTTAATACGTACAAATGAATCATGCATCCATGGCTGAAACTTTGTGCAATCTGTAGATTATGATTGATTATACAAGTCTCTGATATTGATGCTATTAAATATTTTTGCTTTTCAGTTGGTAGTATGGATCCTTGAAACCACTAGTAAAGTTGATTCTTAATATACTAGTTTATAGACCCGTGCACGCACAGGTATTAAATTTAAATACATTAAATCATAAGAAAAGTATACTTGATACCTGCAATAACAAATAAAAAAAATAAAAATCTCTCTTGTTAGAAAATGTAGATATTCTTTGACCCAAACTCCTATGAGTTAATTTTTTGTAAGAGTAAATACCTTATAGACTTGAACCGGAGCTCCATGTGTTTCCAGAGCACTTGTTTCCATGTTAAGATTACCAAGGTCAAATTTGTGATTGTAACTTTAGTTGTCAATAAAACTGCCCCCATGTTATCTTACATAATGAAATTATGGCATACAGCTTAAACCATAAATCAAATACACTAAGGTGGTACCTGTATAGATAATAATTATGTTTAAATGCCATTAAGCAATGGAAAAAATGAAGCTGGAATTACCTCCAAGTACTTTACCCCTTAAGTTTACCCATAAACACGATCCATGTGATGGTGTGCATCGTTTCAGCTTAATATTTCACATCTTCGAATTGACACTCCAGCCCTCCCACCCATAGTAATCCCATCCAAAATAGCCATCTACATAGCATATTTAAATAAGTATGTCATTAGAAGAAATATTAAATATCTACCAAGATCATCCAATTTAATCGACAAATGCTTTAAGAAGGTAATTAGTAATTAGCAATTATGAGTTACTCTAACCTTTACTAAAACAATAGCATTTGCTTTTTAAAAGCTAACATGTAAGTTGACAATCAATGAAGAAGAAGAATCATGGCTGCATCATCTTCATCTACAAATCCTTCAATACTCGTCAAAATTGGACAACCTCATTAAATGTAGTTTCTTGAAACGAACCTTCTTTGTGGAGTGGTAGGGAGATCACGCTACTAAAGCAGCAACCTGCCGTTAAGACATGTTACTTGTGAAGAAAACCATTACCGAAAGCAAAATCCCTTGTGAATGCTCTAAGATTGATAATAAAATTCTAAATATATAAATGATTATGAGACAGGATTAGGTAGTCTCATCAATCAAGAAAGTTTGGAAGAAACCACCAGACCTATATGAGTTTGGCACAAGTTTGAACCAAACTCAAGCCAAATGATTGAAACTCTAAAATGTCGACTTGATTATGGTTTTTGTTGCCCTAATATTACAGCTTATTCACATATCGGGAATCACATCTTGAGCTACATATAAAATAGAATTCCATAAAGGAAAGTCAAATAATATATACACCTTAGACCATATATTAAATACACTAACATAGTTCCTATATAAGTAATGATCATTTTTAAATGCCATTAAGCAATGATAAAAAAAATTAAATTGAGATTACCTCCAAATACTTCACCCCTTAAAATGACCTTCAAACACGGTTCATCTTTTATCCAACCGGTGGCATGCATCGGTTCACCTTAAAATTTGTTTCAATCAATTAATAAATCTAATATGAATCAAATTGGAAGGTGATTCCATTGAAGGGATGACATAAATATTTCCTGTTTGACATAAATAAATTAGGAAATGAAGAAATCCACATTGTTGCATAAGTTGGTAAAAAGATGAAACTTGAGTACATTAAAAAGTCATTTTCCCATTTAAATCCGAAAGCTAATTTGTTTTTTTTAACAATTATGATTAAAGAAGATGACCGACATATATGAGATAAAATAAAACCAATATCAATCAAATAGTAGTTAATTTGGTTAGAAGTGCCACATTTAGCCTTTTGTAAACGTCATACTTGACCATGATACATTAAAGGACAACTTATGAGCTGTAGTATACATTAAAAAGCAAATTTAAAGATAAGTTAGTCCAAGTATAGAGGCACACAGACTAAGACCTTTGTTTCAACTCTAAAGAATGATTGCAGATGATGAAAGAGACCAATGTAACCGATACATGATAACATAATAGTTATTTACTAACCACAAGTATAAAAATGATCAAGAATAAAATTAATAGCTAAAAAGACAGAAAAACCGTTAAGCTCACCTTCAATTCTGAATTTCTCCTCTTTAAATGACTATGATGAAAGGAGATTTGCATCTACAGGGAAGAAGAAGCCTAATTGTGATATATGTAGAACAAACATTGCAAAATAAGTAAAGCTATTGTACAGAAAAGTTACCTAGAAGTAATTA
>JAUEJL010135549.1:0-11037 GCA_032274825.1 Drosophyllum lusitanicum | reverse complement strand
AAGGATACGATGTTGTTTTTGTAAACAGATGTTTTAATTTGTATTTATGTAAAGTATGTTTGTTTAAAGCTTCTGCAACATATTTAAAAAAAATGGCTTAGGATTTTCTGGTGTTACATTGCATGTCTATCACCAAGTAAAACACATTAACTTACAGTGGTACAAGTTGCTTACCCAAAAATAAAAACAAATCTATGTGAAGGTAATGGTAATGGTGCAAGTTCTGTATTTATGAACTAATATAATACAAAGAGTTTTAGTGGTGCAAATTGTTAACCTATCAACCTTTTCGACGATATATACCACCATAATATAAGTGTTCCATTCTCGGAATTTCAACATCACATCTGTTGCAAAATGAAGTAATATTACCTAGTGGTTGTCATCCTTACATCCTTGTTTTGTTTTAGTCTTTCTTTTGAGACCCTCATTTGATGCATTACATTGATAATATCTTGGTCTTTTCTTTGCAATGGCGTGATTAACTTTTTTGTGATCCCTAAGATATCAATCATTAAGTGTAGGCAAAATACAATATCAAACTTCAATATTGACTTTAACATGCGACAAGCTTCAAATCTATGATCTTGATGGTTAGGGTTTCTGTATTTAAAATTGAATCATAATGAGAACACCAACGAGTGTCGATAGGTCGCTTGATACCAGTTTCTTGATTCAAACTAATACCACTTTCAAGGTCACCTAAACCTAGAGAAAACAAAGTGAATTAGTATACAAAAAAATATTTGCATAAAACTAAATTTAAGTAAAATGAAATTGTTATAAAACAAACCATCAGTTAATGATAACTTTTGTTGCTTGTTGTCTTTCAATTTTCAGTGATGCTTATAAGAAGATCTAATCATGTTTAACATCCGTAAAGTTAGCTAAAAAAAGTCATTTATGTCATGTTGATTATTTGCAACAAAGACTAATGGTAAATGTAGTTGATGAGTGAAATAATGGATGTCGATTGAAGATGATACATGATTCATAATAAAGGTTTTCATACCATTAAATGCACCTCTCGTATTACTAGCTCTGTCGTAACCTTGATTTTAGATTTTAGAAAAACTCATTCATGATCTCATAGCATTGAATAATCATAGCTTTTAGTGACAAAGATGAAGTATTATCGTCATGTTTGAAAGAAATAAACCTCTCCACAACAAGCCCTTCATTATTCGCAAACTGTAAAACCAACGGCATTTACTCTTTACAAGAGACATAACGAGACTCATCCACTAAAAAAACAAAGAAATTATCTCCAATCTCTTTCCTAATAACCTTAAGAGTTTCACTTGCAGCTGCACGCACAATATCCTTTAGATAGAACTACACTTCATTTGTTAATTTTTTGGAGCCTTTTTTAACACGACATTACCTACTTTATCATTTCTTTCGGCATATAAATGTAAAAGTTGAAGAAAGTTACCTATGTTTTTTGAGTCACCACTTCCATTAATATTGACCCCGGGAAGGTAATTATGTAGTAATAAGAATGTGACACATTGACGCATGTATTTTAATCAATTCTTATATTTCATCAAATCGGTCTGCTTATAAAAACTAGTGGTAATTGATTTGCCTCATTCATCAGAATTGGACACTTTTAGAGCGCGGGGTTATGTAGACCTCCATTATTATTAGATTTTGACACTTTTAGAGTGCAAGGTTATGTGGACCTCCAATATTGCGAACATCTAAGTGTTCTCTTTTATCAGCTCCTCGAACTTTTAATCCACAATTCGAATAGATAACAGCATAAACAAAATACAGCTTCTAGTTCAATACTATACTCTAACCAATATTTATGATCATCAAACCAAGAAGGATTGAATCTAGAGCTTTACCTCCAATTTCTTTTCGATTTTGGAGGTTCATGGTCTATTTTGTACGCATTGCATTTCATGTCTTTGATTTACATGATAATGTTCCATATTTTGTCGTTATCCCGGATCAACAGGAAATGAATTATATCAACTCTAATGTACTTTGTAGGAGTTTGTTGCTAATTGTCTTTAAGATTTATTATTCAAGCATTTATGGTATCAAGGATATCGGTTGAACTACATTCAAACGATTTTTCTATAGAACCTCAACATTGTATACTAACGAGGTACGAAGACTCTTGCGTTGTAGCGGAAAACAAAAGTTAAAGACAAACAAATTATAAAAACTAATTAAACACAAATATTTGATATAAAACAAATTACTATAAATCAACATTCAAATTAAATGGAATTTCTTTTTAGGAGTTTCACATTTATTTCATTTTTTTCTTTATTGGATATGGTTGTTTGATATTATAATATTGATTTTGATCCAAATATTATTACAAACCCTTATTACAGACTATATTTTGAATACTGGATGAATACAATATTTTTTATTGACATATATGAGTAAATATCAAAATCTTAAAAAGCTATGTCAATCGAGGTGTAATTATTAGGAATTGATAAATTAAATAGGTGCTTTTAACATGAATTTATTAATAAAATATTAAAAATTTGGTGGCATTTGAAGATAAGTAAAGTAAAATTTGATCTCATAATAAAAAAACAAGGGTACAAATTTTTAAATAAATAAATTTGATCTCATAATAAAAGAAAATGTGCAACATGGGCATTAAAGTAAAAAGGGAAATAAAAATGTAACAAAAGGGTGTCCGCCTTAAATACTGGATGGCCCACATATAAGGCCACCTGTATGGGTGACCCGAGAGCCTTCGGCTTCATGGTTGCTCATTGGGAACATCCGTACACCCTTACCTTTGGGTATGGGGTCGATTTTCCCAACCCGACCTCATCTGACTATATTTTTTGCAGTGTAAAAGGGAGTAAGGGGAGGAAAAAGTTCTGGTTAGTCACTTAGTTAGGTTAGGCTATACTTGACTTTTGGATAAAAAAGAGAAATGAAAGATGTGATGTAAATGTAACATTTGGGTAAGATAGATATAAATGGTATGCTATACTAATGGTCTAACAAAGATATGAATAGTCATACTTTGAACATAGATCGAACTGAGGTCATGAATGAAAGTAAGGAGATCTCCAACCACCATGTCATTTAGCATCTTTATTCATAGTGTCAAATAACATCCTGATAATTGTTATATTATATAATTTACTATAAACATAAATGCAAAATATAAGTCAATATAGTCTGATACAAAATTTTAAACTAAGCAAAATTCTAAAATACTTAGAATAAACAAACAAATAAATAAAATATTAAATAGACAAACAATTAATCAAAAGTGAACAACAATGCCTATTGTAGTAGACTAGTATAATAAACAATTAAGTTATTATATGACTATTGAGACTTTGTATATCTTTCCCTTGTCTTGTCTTTCATCTATTCAAGTTTCAAAGGCATCAAAGACTCAAAATTCAAAAGTCTTGATTGTTTCCTTAGTTCCCTCACTTCAGAGCAATGTTAAGTGCTTCTATTCAACCGATTCTTCTTCACCATGTTCACCCGTTTGAAGGCATCGAGCATTCTTCTTCACTTGTTCACCCAGACAACTAACGAATTCATTAGTCGGCGACTTGGCAGTTGACACAAAGTGTGTATTGGGGGTCATTAGGCAACTGATGAAAAGTTGAAAGGCCGATGGTACTTCTTTAGTCGAGAGAGGTTTATGTGAAAAAAAATTTAATGGGTACTTCTAAAACACAACTGGTTCCATTTTGGTAATTTAGGGTGGTCCAAAAAAAGCATATATATAATAATAAAATTTTAAGTGAGGTCATGATGCTCGGTAACTTTAACGTGGAGTAGCCTTTAATAGCGGGGTAGAAAATGACCGCTACGGAGATTTCATTAAGATAGACGGAACATGTACATAGAGAAAAGCTAACGTGTTATTGGGGTGGCCGGTGAGGTGGAAATGTAAGCATACTCTTCACTCTTAATCGAATAATCGAGTAAGGAGGTTTTCATGCATTTGTTGTAATAACCTAATTTTTAGTCCAAATTTAAACTTTTACAAAACCATTTTAACGCATGGTTTACATAAAATCATTTGAAATCATTTACTACAAAAGTGGAAGCATACAAATCATTTACTAAACTCAAGTGTTAGTTAACCAACCAACTATAAGTCACACTATATAATCTCAAATATAATTTTAATAATTATTTATAAACATGTGTAACTTATACTAGACTTTGGTGTTACTATTGACCATCATGACCATTAACACAACAAGTACATAAGTACCAACCAGAACAGCCAAACATGTCTTCCAGCCAAGAGGGTACCAAAAAGCATCTACCCTCCTCACAAGGTCAAGAACTACCTACGGATACAAAGCATAAACACAACTGGTTAGTTATAAACATAGCTAGTGAGTACAACACAAAAACATGAAATTTCTTAATACCAAGTCATCATAATTTATAAAAACGAGTTTGGCAATATTCAAACCAATACATGTATCAAACAGGTCACACAAAACAAGGCATGAGGGTCAGTTCAATGGGTCTTCGCATCCCACACGGTAGCTAGCCGTATTAACGATACCCAAAAGGGGATTAGCCCACGCCACCCGAGTACGTGAAAGAGCACCAAGCAGTCCACGTCTACTCGTTAAGACAAGTCACGGTTAGTCAACTGCCTTGAGCTGAATATGAGAGTCGTCAAGTCGTTCACCTCTCGGATGGTACAAATCTATTAACCATCAAGAGTATAATAACCCTTACAAGGTCATTCACCTCTTTGGTGAGAGTATAACACACTTCGGATCACATCCCAATAACATCGTTGATACCAAGAGGATAACATCCTCTTATTCCAAATGGTAGGTGTCACACACACCAGCAAGTATTAACTCCAATAGCATAGTCCAGGTTATCATTATGTTCATCCTTAGTGTCCAATCTAAATAAGTAATGAACTCTCAAAGGCATAACATCAACATAGCAAGAATACTATCTTAGTGCTCTACAAATAACACTAGAACACTTCAAGGCAAATCAATTATCTTCTATAAATTAACTTTAGTGTCCAATCTAACAAACAATGAACACTTAAAGGTATAACATCATCATAGAAATTACAATGTGCATTTAAATCTCCTACGGAGAACTTTAGCATCACAATGTGCATATCACATGAATTGTAGCATATCATAAGCAAGAATATATCATCTCAATGTGTATAGATGTCTCCTACATGGAGCATCTCACCACATCGTAGATATTACAAACATGAACCATCACAATGTGTATTAACATCTCCTATATGAAGCATTCAACACACTATGCATTGTTTGATCATCAATTAATCCCTTAGAATCATTATGCATTGAACATCTCCAATCTATGGAGTATTGACATCATATTACATCCTATAAAAATAACATATCTCTTAAACTTATTACTAAACATAAACATATATGATGACTTAAAAGTCTTTATAAAGACAAATATCCGCAGGGTGTATTCACCTTAAGGGTGCGATGAGGATCATCACCCAACTAAAAGGCAACAAGTTCACAAGTAGCTCCATTTAACTCTCATCTTTACTTGAAGCTCTCAAATTTGACCAGCTTTAATTTCGACCCAAATTCAAGCTCCAAGTGTAGAATCACTACTAAAACACCTTAATTTGGCCTCTAATCAAGCATGCACTCTATAATCTCCAAGATATTAGCCAAATTCATCACTTTCTTCAAGCTCTCTCTTAATTTCTTGAATGTTCTAGCAACAATGAGGCTTAAATGAGTCAATTTGTCAAACATTTGTGTATTTATACCCTAATTTACAACTCTAGTCCCCTAAGTTTCAATCTTGTTGTCAGTAGCCCCTAAGGTTTCAGTTTATCTTAACTTGGCCACATATCTTGCATGGAACTTATATATTTAACAAATTGTCATAAATAAAATAAACCCGTATCTTTTATTAAATCTTATCTTTAATATTCTTAATGAGTATCTAAATACCTCATTATTCCAATTTTAATATTATTTCAAATTTCGGATATTACATTTTTAACCTGTAAATCAAAACCAAAGAAGCAATAAATCAATTAAATTCAAACTAGTGTATGCTATTCACGACTTTATGATTCCTTTTCCGTCTTTTATTGCTAATAATAGTTGAATTGAAAGGCCTGTGTGAACACGATCTATGTATCAATATTTCTATATTGTCTCGGTGATAAAAATACTGTGTTTTAGGTTAAAAAATGTAAATATGTAACAAAAGCCGAATATGTAATGAGTTTTGTAAATTGGGGTAGAAAAATATGAAATTTTAAGGTTTAAAGGAGATATATATGAAATTCTATAATAATATTGATTCAATTTTGACTAACAAAAGTCAAAATTAAAATTTTAATTTTGATTAAATAGATAGTCAAGATTGAGTAATTTAATTTATTTTATTAAATAAAAGGTTAGAATTATTTAATAAATTTGATGTATATTAGTCTTTTGTTTATAGAAAATTATTTTTATTTTCAATTTTCTTTATAAGATTTCCGGTATATATATATTTTTTTTGTCAGAAAAAGTTTTAAACATGGAAAATAGTGACAGTTTGTATTTTGGTCGAGTTAGTCACTAAATGTCATCTACGTTTTAAGTGTTTCTATTCGATCTTTTTTTTAAATATCACAACTTAATTGATTTAACAATATAGAAACAAAAAAAGAAGACTAATTTTAAACCCTCTCTCACACAACATTTCTCTAAATCTTTTTGAATAATTTATAATTCATCACTAGAAATTTCGTTAGAAAGAATAAACATGATCTTCATAGGATAAAAGGTGACGCTTAGAAAGAGTAAACATGATCTTCATAGTATAAAAGGTGACGCTTATTTTTCGAATTTATAAATAGGTACAGAGAAAAACGTACGATTATTTAGAATACCTATAATCGCTTTACCCCATTGATTCCGCAAAATTAAAGGTTCCTAATTTCGTACCCATAGTTCATCTTTACTTTTGTTCTATCATTTAGATTAGATTATTTCATCATGTGTCTCCTACACAACTACAATCGATCTCTTTTTTTCTTTCACCAATTTAGCCTATAATCAACGTTTTATTCCTCTCTTCTCCTCGATTACTCGATCTCCTCACATCTAAATTTCCGAGTTTTGAATTTTGAGTTCCGAGTGCTTCTCATTTTCGATCTTTTATCTCGAGTTATATCTTGAGCAATCAATGTGGTGCGTCTTGGTTCTTTCTCTATTTGATTTTGGTTGCAATTGCCTGAATCTCTTATCAACTTAGCAATGAGTCTGGGCTCTTTATCTATTACCCTTAACTTGTGTCATTTTCATGAAAAGACATATAATTGAATCTTTTATGTTAAAAAAAATCATACCTAGCTAGATGGTGAAAATATGTTTTTTAATTAACACATCCTTTTTAAGATTCAAGAATTTTTTGACAGAAAAAGTGATGCGCGCATCATGGTATCATAGTATAATCGCTTTATAGCATTTGTTATTGGATTATCTCAAATCTGTAACATCTTCTTTGATACAGATTTCAAATATTTACATGAAAAGAAAATGTAAGTATGTTGATTTGTACCCTAATATGTACATATATGTTAACTATTCTAACAAGAGGTGACGGGTTCAAACCTCATTAGGAGAGTCCTTGGGTTGGCCAAGGGTAGTCTAGGAGACAGTCATGGGAATACTAGTTACTTTGTGTTTATATGAGCCAAAGGCTGGACTCATCCTAGGTAGCGTGAATAGGGATCCCTCTGTGTTTATCCATTTATTAATAATATATATCTTTATGTTTGTAGACAATGGATAGTAGAACAAACGAGGAAACCGAAGAAACCGCAAGGGCTGAGGTTTCGGAATCGAACTTGAAAGGCATGGCAAGCGTTGGAGAGAATGATATGTTGGGTGATAGCAACAAATCTACAAGTACCAAAGACATGATGTTTAGAGCTGATAAAATTGATCTGAAAAGCTTGGATGTTCACCTAGAGAAACACTTGAGCCGAGCATGGTCAAGAAATGTAGAACCTAACAGGCCTAAGGAGCCATGGGAGATTGATTTAGCTAAGTTGGAAATTAAGAATCTTATTGCTCGAGGAACCTACGGGACCGTTTATCGTGGAACTTATGATGAACAAGATGTAGCGGGTAATTCTTTACTATATTTAATTTGTACAATAACTTATTAGATAAATTTTGAACTTTCAGACGAGACGGGGTTAAAATTTTGAACTTTCAGATCCGGTTTTTTGTTTAAAAACCGGGGTTGAATGCAATCTCATTAAAGCGATTATATCATACATGACAAGTTCAGATTTTTGAAGATTATGATAAGTTGAAATAAGAAGCAACTAGTTAACACATATTTTACTCTATCGAGTGCTGAATTTTAATTATTTGAAATTATGTTTAATGAATTATAGTGAAACTATTGGATTGGGGTGAGGATGACATGGCAACTACTACCGAACTAGCTTCTTTACGAGCATCATTTCGTCAAGAAGTTGCTGTTTGGCACAAGTTAGACCATCCAAATGTTACTAGCGTAAGCAAACACTTATTTCTATATGTATACGAGGGTTGCAAATTAATACTTTTTTCTTCTTCGGATGTTCTTAATAATTGTAGTTTGTATGTGATGCAGTTTGTTGGTGCTTCAATGGGGACTTCAAATCTGAAGATTCCTGATAAAACATCAAGTGATGGTCCTAGTGATCAACTTCCTTCAAAGGCTTGTTGTGTGGTTGTGGAATTTCTCACAGGTGGAACATTAAAGGGGTTATTATATAAGAATAGGAGGAAGAAGCTTCCCTATAAAGTTGTGATTCAACTTGCTTTGGATTTATCAAGAGGGTGAGTTTCTCTTGTAATATGTTATTACAAACTTGACAATTTTGACCCATTTATAAGTAAATGGGTTGATTTTGATATTTTTGAGTCAAATGAGCCAAGCTAAATGATTTAGCTACAATGAAAATACGTCAAATATATGGGTCAAACATAATAAGCTCGTTGAAGTGTATAGTCATAAAACATCTATTTTGCAAGAATATACTTTGTGAAAGCATATTTGGCACAATTATATATTTATAGAAGTAAAAAAGGCAAATAAAATGTGTTCATGGGTTAGCCGGTCCATTTAAAAAATGCACTCGTTTTGACATATTACCCACCCATACAATTTCATCATCTTGAATATATGGAATCGTGTGTCGTTAATGAACGAAGAAAGAAATGGTAGTATTGTTGCAGGTTGAGCTACCTTCATTCAAAGAAGATTGTACACCGTGATGTTAAGGCCGAAAACATGTTGCTAGATGCTAATAGAAACTTAAAAATTGCTGATTTTGGTGTCGCTCGTGTTGAAGCTCAGAATCCTAGAGACATGACAGGCGAAACTGGAACGCTAGGTTATATGGCTCCTGAGGTGATTTGAGTCGTCGAAGTTTTTCGCTTTGTTTTGTGTGTCTAAATGGTTTATAATATCTCATTTATATGGTAACTAAATCTAAATTTTTACTAGGTTCTTCAAGGAAATCCTTATAACAGAAAATGTGACGTCTATAGCTTCGGTATATGCTTATGGGAAACCTATTGTTGTGATCTTCCATACCCTTTTCTTAGTTTTTCCGAGGTGTCATCCGCAGTTGTCCGACATGTGAGTGAACTACTACTTTTGTTACAACTATAGTAACTTAAAATGTGGATTTTTGAATCCAAAACTTCCTTGTATGTGATGAAGTTGATTTGCACAATTTTATGTGTGGAAAAACTACACTCAATGTTTATAAGTGTGAAGAAAATTTGTATACAAGTATAAATGTGAATATTAAGATGTTATATACTTGTTAACCCTAAGAATGATGTAAAATGCTACACTTTTATTGATTTGAGAAGAGGAGAAGTGTGCAAATATATTGAGTACTTGGTAGAATCATGTTTACTTGTTTTACAAAAGCATTGATTACTTAATTAAATAGCTATACAAAATTAACCAAAACTTGTTATATATTCATAATAATGTTAGAATCTGAGGCCAGAAATACCAAGATGCTGCCCAAGTTCTTTAGCAAACATAATGAGGAGATGTTGGGATGCAAATCCTGAGAAGAGGCCAGAGATGGATGAAGTTGTTAAATTACTAGAGGCCATTGATACTAGCAAGGGAGGAGGTATGATACCTGAAGATCAAGTGTCAGGATGTTTTTGCTTCGGCCCAGTTCGAGGTCCATGAATCACATTGAATACTTAGGTGTCTCATTTACAGTACTTTTGTATATCATGAATCATATGGCATATGTGTCCTCATGGATTGTGTACATTGCAATGAGCAAAAATGAAGCCAAAACCCATCTTAATCTACCATGTACAACAAGATTCCTTGTAGCTGTGGAAGTATAAACTTGTTTCTCTACTTTGCTTAATCTTTTGTTTCCAATTAAGTTTCAAGAAGTATGAGACATTTCCAATCAATTTCAAAAAGTCATGATCATGACTTGTCATATTTTTTTGTGGGTTATAATCTTTATATGGTACCTCTACTAAATTACAAAAATGAAGAGAACTCTAGCTTATGAACTAATGCAAGCGGTGACTACAATTTCCTATAATTGATGTTATCATAATTTAGTTATTTTTGTTAATGGCAGGGTTAAAACACCAAATAGAGTCATTATCAAACAAAATTGATATGTCTCATTTTGAAAATAATTAGTTTTTGGATTATTCCGAGGTGCTGCTCTTTGAGAAATTAATTGTATACCGAGATCAATCATGGCTGTAAGGGCTTGGATGCCGACTTTACGAAATCGGTTGAGTTATATGAAAAGTCCGATATACATATCGTTGTTTAGTGCTTATTTTGTAAATAATTAGTTTAGCTAAGGGTGATATTGTTTTATATACTGCATGAGTGACCATAAGGTTATACCTATTTGGTCTTGTCAAAAGCTATATTATACATTATGGGTGTACTATGTTATATATAGTTATATATATTCTTGAGTTAGTTGGGTATTTGTTCATAGTTGAAGGGACTTATGTGTAATTCTCT
>JAUEJL010135538.1:0-11038 GCA_032274825.1 Drosophyllum lusitanicum | reverse complement strand
GGTGGCATAAAAGGTTAAGGTTTCAAACCTTGGCAACAACCTGAGTGATGCTCAATTAAATTTGGCTACCAGATGGGTTGGGGTGTATTGGGCTGCAGACCTAACATCGCCATTTCGGCTACCGGGTGGTCGATGAGTGGACCCACCCCGGGGCGGTGGGGTGTTATAAAAAAGTGCACTTTTTTATAACATCCCGGTATTTCATACCGGTTTTTTTTAATCATTGCCCAACGACCTTAAAGAACACCAAATGCTCTCTTAATATCCTTTCTTACACTTTCTTGTTCTTCCTTGAACTTCTTTCTCTTCGTGTCTTGTGGATACGAAAAACTCTTCACAAACATAGTCCACTCAAGATAAATGTCGTGGGCGAGGTAATACCCTTTTTTTATATGTAACTCCGTTAACCTAAAATGGAGCATTGGGAATGGTGTCATAGATGATGTCATTGAACAACTATGATGGTTCGTTGATGTCATTTTTCAATCTCGCTACACCAAAATAAGCATGCCAAATTCACAAGTCATTTGACGCAACTACTTCAAGCATGATCATATGCTATCTATGATCATCACTTGTAAATTGACCTTTTCATGCATTAGGACACTTTTGCCATGCCCAATGGATGCAATCAATGCTTCCAAGCATCTAAGGAAACCCGTGAATCTCTTCATGTTAATATATAATCGCTGGATGTCAGCGTATGTTGGTTTCCTCAAGTAATGCTTGAAACATAGATCGAATACTCATTTACAAAGATTATCTAAATAGTCACTTTGATCCATCTATAGATACTCATCTAAAGTGTCAGCAACGGATCCTTACACCATTTGGCTTATGTTTGGTGGCGCACCCCCCACAAAAGCCTGGCCGGTGAAGGGGGAGCGGCCATGCATTTTTGAATGATAGTAAAACCAAAGGACCCACACAATTTATTCATCACTCAAAATATTTAAAGTGATCGAGAATAGGTGCTAAGAGTAAGTAGAGGTACTTTTGATGATTCGAAGAAACAACTCCTTACACATCCAATATCTTCATCTAAAATAAGTATGAGGTAAGTTGTAAGTAGGAGTGTTAGAAAATTATCTCACATCAAACAATCACCACCACCATCTCGATTTCTACGAATATATTGCCGGTGACATGTTTTTTTTTGTCTTGAATTTCGGCCTCATCTTTTAACAATATTTGGGTACATAGCCACACGACTTTAAACCTCTCCTCGTCGGACGAAGTGTGATTGAATGATTCAATTTTTGAGAGGGATATAGAAATTTGAAATTATATATATTGAAAATGTTGTTTTGAATTTGTATATTTTTTGTGATTTGGAGTGAAACATGCATATATAGCCATTGGGTGACATTTTTTTAGGGGGGGGGGGGGTATAGCCGTTTGAAAATATAAAAAAAATTAAGTCCATGAGGCTCTCGCCTAGTTATCACCATGACGAGCACTCATACGATGAGCAAACAACGAGTCATCCGTGATGGTGACGACGAGGAGGCATTCTCGTTTTATCTTGTTTTTAGAGGAGGGCTGAAGGGTGCTAGGCCCCCTCTAGTTAGCCCAAAGTCCCTGTATATTATAACACCAGTCCAACCATTTTTATTAACTCCCTCCTCAATAAAAATTGGAAGCTCACTATAGCACCGGAATAAACGATGAAGGCTTTGAAGGGTAAAGCGACAAACTGCCTTTAAGGGTTTGGAGATTCTCTTATTTTATTCACTTCTTCTCGAGACTATATTGATTGATATATTTTATTCTCTGTTTTGTTATTATGTCTTTGCATCGTTTTAATTTAAATGTAAATGTTGTTTTTGAGAGTTTAGAAACTAGAAAAAAGTTGTTCATGTGGGATTACAATTTACATAGAAGTAATCTATTTCACTATCTGAGTTTATAATATTGAATTTTAAAATTTATCATAATAAAAAACATCTTGTTATTGTAATAGTGAGTCATGTTTATTCACTTTGTAATGAACTTTTTTTTTATATTGAATAATTAAATCACTAATTATTAGTCATCATCTTCGAATTAATCGTTATTATTTTATTTTAAAGATTTGAAATATTGTTTTAGTCGATACTTTGTTGGCAACACGATTTATTTTAGTAAAGCTTAATTAAGCAATATTTTACACGTAATTTCTTGTCTTAAATGAACTTTCATTATTTATTTATCTTACAAATAATTAAATTTTCTTACTTCATTTGTATATTATGGATATCATTAGTGTTTTTTATAAAGGAAGCCATCCGTATGTAATAATCTTAGCTCTACTCCTACTTGTTATTGCAAATTATGAGCACGCATTACGGGTGCTCTTACAGAAAAAGTTTCATATCAGTGGTAGTATTTTTGTTTCTTTTTTCACGTTATGAAACTATTTTCAAATTTTCTAATAACGTATACTATCTATGCCTTTCGTTTTAATAAGACAATAAATACACCAATAACCTGTGAACAAAACTCTTGAACCCGGCCAATAGCATTTTTATCTAACAGTATACTTTTTAATTTGAGTAAGAATTCATTTTTGTATATATTTATATTAATAATTTTACTAGTATTAACATAATAATAATAATAATAATAATAATAATAATAATTATTATTATTATTATTATTATTATTATTATTATTATTATTATTATTATTATTATAACTATCATTTGTATGTATAAAAATTTGTCTAGAAAATAACTATTTCAACTCAATTAAAACAACTTAGGTAAGATTATTAGTAAGACTCGGAAGTTCACTTCAAACTAATAGGTTAAATCACTTGTTGTGATTTATAGGATTTGTTGCTTACAATACTATCTAAGATTAGAGTAGAATATAACTTAATTAAAAAAAATTTGAAATTAAAGTGGTTACATGAATTATAAAAAATTTGGTTTAGATAGAATTTTGCTTATTACATAATTAATCCTACAAAGATAGTTTGGTGTTCTACATATCCGTTTGTGTGTGGAACATTGATCACTCATGTTAAACAAGGATTACTCGTATTTTCGAACATGTTTATTATTTATGTATTATAATTATTTACAAAAAAGAACGTGAATAACTAGATCGAAACACATATAATAGGTGTTTTTAAACTCACAAACACATAAAGAGTAAAAATAAAATGACTGACATATCTGTTTTTAAAAGTGTTTGTAAGTATCGAAACACCTAAGTTGAGTGCTACTAGAAGCATATTTCATTTCTCCAATTATTATTTTTATTATGATTATAAATTTAAAAAAGTAGTTAATATGTCTAGAAAAATATAAAAGTTTTGACCTGAACATCACCGGGGAGTCCTTAATTGGGTTGGTAAGGGTACGTACTACGTAGTCTCGAAATCGATCAAGAGAATACTAGTTAGACAGGCTTGTCTTCCCATGTGTAATTTGAAATCTCGGTTTTGATTCTAATTAAGTAAATATGTATTTTAATTTCTACTTGAACCGGAAAAGTTTTTAAAAAAAAGGGAAGTTTGTTGTATAATGAATAACCATATACCTTTTATTTAGCGATATCAACATGTGATTAAGATATTTTCACTTTTTAAGGTTGAGAGTTATTGTCATCTTATGAATATAAGTGTAGATTACGTGAATGTGTTTTTACCATTAAAAACATAAACATTTTTCCTTTTGTTTTAAAAATGAATTATAGTGTGTGTTAAGTATTGCAGTATCTAAATGCTTATTAATTTACTCTTACTTGTATATATTGGTTTATCTAAATATCTTAGTTTCCCATATAAGAATAAGTTTTAAACATTTGGTTAATAATTAAATATATTATAAAAGGCATGACAGACATTAATTAATGCTAAAATATTATAATTTGTTATGAAAGACCCTAATTTTTTTTATGGCATGACAGACATTAATTAATGCTAAACATGACATTGATCGATTATAAATATGAACGTTTTGGCTTCATCGATCGATCACTTCTCATTTTTCACCCAGAAAAACATGCATTCCTCCCTTTAATCAAAGCTCTTCGTCTGAGCAATTGACTTCCCATATATATAAGATTCTCGATCACTCTGTAGAGGAGATTAAAAGTGGTAACATCTCTCGATCGAAATCATTAATGGAGCCGGGCATAGCTGATGAATGTCATGAAAACATTAGTGACTACTGTGAAAATGTGCCAAACGGTACTGAACTCTATGTTTATCTTCATGAAAAAGACAACCCACGACCTCGCTTGACTGTAGAGCAACACCTGGAGATCAGTCTAGGAGTGGCAAAGGGTCTGTGTCACCTTCATGATCATTCTAGCTTCGTTCATGGTAATATAACTACCTACAACATCTTCTTGGATGAGAATTTGGTTCCTAAGATCTTAAAATATCCTCCAGAAGGTACGTACTGTAAACATATATATACTACTAGCTAGCGAGATAAAAAAAATCATTTATCTTTTAATTAATTAGCAATACGTACGTACGTATATAGCTAATATTGTGATCAATCTTAAACAGGTAAAAACGTGTACTATACACCTCCTGAATGGAATGAATCGAGATACAACCTAAGCCAAAAGGAGGATGTGTACGCTTTTGGTATTGTATTGTTGGAAGTGTTATGCGAGAGGGAAACTTGGAACAGACTAGTTATTTTGGCATTTCCGTTCATAGTGAATAGAGAGCTTCACAAGTTCACACCTGAACATGTGAAGAAAAATATAACTCCAGCATGTGCACGGAGATGTGAAAAACTCATAATGGATTGCATGGAAATTGAACCAGATAAGCGTCCTTGTATGAGCCAAGTTGTGCAAGAACTTGAATTAGCATTAAAACTACAAAAGGACAAAGACGCTAACTCTGATCAACAGGTATAATTAATCTCGATCTCAACTTCCCTTCACGTACTATTAATAAATTAAAGAAAGAAATGGAAATGTACGTTATTAAATAGTTAATTATATACATGTACGTGGTCGATCGATTTCACTTCGATAATATCTTCCATGTTTGATATCATAATTTATTAGTAATATAATATAATATCCCTTTTAAGATACAAGATCAAGGGAGGACCGCTATATATTCGAGAGAACACGAAGAACAGATCTAAGCTGTTAATAATCTAATCTAACGGCTACAAAAATTTGATGGATGTACTATATTTATTCACTTTTTGCATCAATTTCTTAATATACTTTAAAATTTTATTGTTTTTATGTTATTGTAAAATAAAAATAAGAGTTACGTTGTAAATTTTTTCGATTTTGTTAGCGTTTTTTGCTTCTGGAACCTAGCCATCCCATTAATTAATCACCTCTTCATCAACTAATTGATCGAATTAACATGCAGAGCACGCATGTGAATAACCATACTATCAAGAGTTTCTCATTTGCTGAGATTGAAAATGCAACAAATACATTTTCTGATAAATTAGGAGAAGGGGGATATGCCAAAGTATACCGTGGTAAAGTTAACAATGATAATGTGGCCGTGAAGCGAATGAGCATAGACCCCAAGAAAGGAATTCCCACATTTGAGAAAGAAAGGAAATTGTTGTCGGTTTGCGAGCATGAAAATATTATTTCTCTCAAGGGATACTGTGACGAAAAGAATGAAAGGATTCTCGTGTATGAATTCATGCCCAATGGTTCATTGTATGATCATATTTACGAGGACCGCGACACCACTCCTCCTATGACCATTGAGCAACGTCTAGAGATCTGCTTAGGAGTAGCAAAAGGTCTCGCTTACATTCATTCTCGAGAAGATTATGTCATGATTCATTGTGACCTCAAGCCTGCCAACATTCTCTTGGATGCTAATTTTGTTCCCAAGATCTCAGATTTTGGATTGTCCAAGACTCTTGGAGTCGGCTCAGCTGTTTTAGCACAGACCATAAGTAGTACTTTTGGTGGTACTGAAATCATCATTTTGTGTTAACTACTTCGAGTACTATTTGAATCATACTAGCTACATTTAAAAAAATGCATAAAGTTTTTAGCTGAAGCTAAAACTGTTATCTTAACAGGTACAACTGGCTATATAGCTCCTGAATATTATGAACCCAAATACAAACTAAGCCGAAAAGTTGACGTGTATGCTTTTGGAATGATATTGTTAGAAGTACTATGCGAGAAGCCGGCCTGGGAGAAACTAGTTATTTGGGCACAATCATTCTTGTTTAAAGGAGAACTTCCCATATTTGTTCCTGAACATGTGAGGAGGAATATTTCCCCCGAATGTTCACGGGCATGTATGAATCTCATAAGGGATTGTTTGGATACTAATCCGAATAAGCGTCCTTCTATGAGCAATCTCATTGTTTATCTTGACTTTGCATTGACATTGCAAAAGATGAATCCAGATAGTAATGGCCAAAAGAGACGGTCCCAAGCAAATAGCCATCGGGTCGGTTTGATCTCAATCTCTCTAAACACCGATCCATTCACAAATACCAAAGTTTTCATCTAAAAACGATCTTGCAATACTGTGTCTAAACTTAATTCGATCTCTTGTTCTCTTACCAGATATTCTCAGTTTTCGACATCAAAATGGCAACAACTGAATTTGCGCGTCAGATTTCCGGGAAAGTGTACCGTGGCAACATGTCTGTAGATTTGGCCGTGAAGCGTATCAACATGGGGTCAGAAAAAGAAATTCAATCTTTTCAAAAGGAGATTGATTTGTTATCAGCTTGCCATCATGATAACGTAATTTCTTTGTCGGGATATTGTGATGAACCAAATGAAAAGATCCTTGTCTACGAATTCATGGAGAATGGTTCACTCTATGATTATCTTCACAATAAACAAGATCGCACTATTCATTTGACAGCGGAGCAACGTAGATCAGCTTAGGAGTGGCAAAAGGTCTTAGCTATCTTCATCTTGGCACTCGTTTTCCAATCATTCATCGTGACTTGAATAGCCACAATATTCTCTTGGATCATAATTTTGTTGCTAAGATATCCCATTTTGGACTCTCCACAAAATGTGTTACCGGACTGTATGAAGACCCATATCAATCTGAAGGTACTATATATAAACATCATCCCGTGTTAGTTGGGCACTTAAGTTCTTATGGAATCCTATATTAGGTTTCAAATTTTTATTTAACTTCATTAATTTTGACAATATTAAGCTAAAATTATACTCAATCATAACAGGTAAAAATGAATATTTAGCTCCTGAATGTTATGAACACAACAAATTAGTGAATGAAAAGACCGACGTGTATGCTTTTGGCGTCGTACTTTTGGAGGTTTTATGTGACAGGCCTGCTGAGGATAATCTACTTTTGAAGGCTCTCCCATTAGTCATGACAGGAAAACTTCATAGTTACATACCCGAACATGTAAAAATTACTCAAAGATGTTTACGGGCATGCGAAAATATCATAAAGGATTGCTTGGAGAAGGATTCTGGTAAACGTCCTTCTATGAAACAAGTAGAGGGTAACCTTGATTCAGCATTGAGTATGCAAAGGAAAGGGGCAAGCTACTAGCTAGTCAGTTGGGCCTGTTCGGTTTGTTTTTGGTCTAAAACCACAATAAAACCCACAGAGAAGTAGTTATGTCTTTTAAGGACGGCAATAAGGGTGTGCGAGGTGTATGACCGCACAAAACCCACTTTAATTTTCGCAGAAGTGTTTTTTTTATATTCATTTACAGTTTTTGCATGTTCTTGGGTTTTGTTCATAATTGCCCATATTTATTGGAGTGAGAAAATTTGCATTTGATACTCGTTGAATTTGGGTTGGCATGTAAGGGATTGGATATGGGTGAATATTTGGGGCATTACTAGAAAACACGGCATTTCGGAGGGCAGAATCTCTCAGAAATCCCTTGCAAAATGGTCATTTCGTGAGATTTCCGATAAAAAACTGCCCTAGTAAAAACCCTCCTCGGAAAATAGTTCCGAGGAATTTCCGAGGAAACTTTCCGATGTATTTTTTGGACGTACATACATTTATGAGGTAATTCCGTCGACATAAACTTACCTAGGGATTTTCAAGATAATGAATTTCCAAGGATTTTCGAGAACAAATTTCCAAGAGATTTCTGAGGGATAGTTTTGGATTGATTTCTGAGAACACTTCCCAAGAAATTTCCAAGGACTATTTTATTTCGGAGTACAAGTTTCCAAGGGCTCGCAAATCTATCAGAAAATCCTCGCTAAATATCAAGCTTTCCAAAAGTGTTAATTCTTAATTTTTTTCGTAAAATTTCCATTTAGTTTAAAAACAAATCATTCATACACAAATTAAACACTATCATATTTAATTTGGTAAACTTAGATAAACTACAATACCGAAGTAGATAAAATATCTAAAATATAATCCATATTCAACAAAATATCAAACAATCAAGTTTTGATTAACAAATACCAATGATATGCGCTCCTATGTACACGAAGAAGGGTCTCAAGGTTAAAACTATTGAATCATCACCGGAGTCAAGTTTGTCACTTGTTTTTGCAATGCTTTTGTTTGTTATTTTGTAGACAACCTTTGTGCTTCCATATCTTGTTTTAATGTTTGTTCACTTTCTCGCAATGTTACTACCGTCTCTTTCACTCTTTGTATCCACAATTAGTAAACATATAAAGATATACAAAATTACTACCTAAATGTGACAAAATAATACATAATAAAAAAACAACCAATATTAAACAATATTAGTATTTTATTACACATAATTTATATCCAATATAACAAACTCCCCCATATGACCACTTTATACAAATATGAACTAATGTCATACTCTAACGGGTGTTGTACATCATATATATATAGATATAAATTTATTTTGTTCACTAATAAACTTTAAGGTATACTCGATAAAAGAATATTTAAAATACATGGTTAAAATAATTTATCAAATCCTAAATAAATAATAAAATTTTATTAAAACCGTTTTTAAGTTGACTAAAAAAACTTAAATATTAATCAAATACCTAATATACTAAGTAGTTGATTATTATTTTAAATAGTATTATTATTACTTTTATTTATTTATTTTTATTCGTGGTTTGAGTTTGACAAGTATTTTATAATTTAGGTATTTACGATTTTATATATAAGTTGGTTACAAAGTTGATCTACTGTTTTAAACTTTGTCGCTTAATTATAAGCTTAACAAGCTGTAAGTACTTATTAGGTAGAAGCTAGTTAAGTTACGTACTAAGTTATTAATTATCTACATACTGATTTCTAAAATTCTAATTAATTGGTAGTTTGTTAAGAGGACTAGTTTACTAAGTATTACTCAAATTAATGAAAGAAACAACTAGTTTGTAGAATTTGTAATTTGCTAAAAGGCCCAAAAGGAAAACAGAGGTCCTAATCCACAAAGTTTGCTTAGTTTATCAAGAGATAATCCACATAAAAACTTACTAGTAAAAGAAACAAGAACATACACCGGATATTAAAACTAGGACTTTGAGAAACTACCTATACACCCGAAAAAAAGGGGTCGCCAGAGGAAGGATAGCCAAAGGTAGGTTGGACTAGGCTGATTCTAGACTAGGGGTGTAATCGAGCCGAGCCTAGTCGACACAGTGCCAAGCTCGAGCTCGACTCGATTCCAAAGCTCGAAACTCGACTCGAGCTCGGTCGAGCTTTAATTTTCAAGCTCGAGCTCGACTCGAGTAAGTAATCGACACTCTCGAGCTCGACTCGACTAAAATTAACTTAATAAAATTTTGTAGCAACAAATGTTAAAATACATTCGTGAATTCAAATTTCACATTTTCGAACAATAATTAACAACTAACTACTAAGGGTATAAAAGTAAATGTTGTATATGTAAAAGGGTAAAATGGTAATTTAGTACAAGCTCAATTAGGCTCGCGAGCCTGGAGAGTTGAGTATTTCAAAGCTCGAACTCGGCTCGAAACCTAACTCGAGTAGCTCGAGCTCGACTCGGTTCACCTCGAGTCGATTTCGGTTATTTTTCGAGTCGGTCTCGAGTAGCTCGCGAGCTGGCTCGGCTCGATTACACTCCTAGTTCGAAACCGTGAAACAAAATGGGGAAATTGATTAGTTAAATGATGTTAAAAATTGATGATTAGGGTGTCTTAGAAACACGCTATTGGTGACTAAGATGCAAGAAATCAGAATTAGAACTAAGAAATGAGAAAGTTTGAAGATTAAAGTTGGTGTTTGTGTGTGTAGAGATTTACGATACATAAGCATGAATCGCAAATCATGATTTATGATTGGCCTTATGGTTTTCGATTGGGGGTTGATATAGCGCAAGGTTTGAGTCCCCGACCTTGTTTGGTGAATTGCAATTCAAGTCTTAAGTTTGTGTGTTTTCGATTACAGGATTTGCGACTGGGAATCGCAAATCGGTGTAGTTGTCGATTGGTGGTCTGTGTGTCGACTTGATTTTCGATTAGAGATGGTTTGCAATCGGTGAATCACAAATCTGGATGAATTGTTATTTTTGCAATCGCAATTTGGGGTATTGTGTGATTTGCGATCCGGTTGAATTGTGATCGGGAATTGTGATTGATAATTTTCGATTGGGTTGAATCGCAAATCATTGTGATTTATGATTTATGAAATGCGATTCTAGTGTTTGCAATTCTTTGAATTGTGATTCAGTGTTTCACGATTAGGAATTCGATTGTAGGGTGTGCTATGAGGTCAGTTGTATGTGCGAGGACTATTTGACGATTGTGTAATATCTGGACCCGAGGTGAATTAAGTATTTTTTTAAACTGAGTACGAAGACAAAATCATTTTCGAAGTCAATTTGTAAGATGACCCTTAAAGATGTTTGTGTCTGAACAATATTTAATGATTGATTACAATGTGTTTAAATAATTATTTAATGATGCTTGTAATACCCGTATTTTTGTAAATTATAAAAATTATATAAAATGCAAGTTTAAGTAAGAATTAGTAAAATTATGTGTTATTAACATTACTTGGATAATAAATATTGTGTTTGTGTGTTATGAATTAAAACTAGTAATAAAATGTAAGATGCATAAGACTTGGAGGACTAAATGTGTAAATAAGTGTGTGTATGTGTAT
>JAUEJL010135527.1:0-11039 GCA_032274825.1 Drosophyllum lusitanicum | reverse complement strand
ACCCTCCGCCATAGCCTTCCTCCGCCGCCGCCTCCGGACCCTCTGCTGCAATACCTTCTTCATCGGTTTCGCTGTTCCATCGCCACCTTCCGCCTTAGCCTCAGATGAGTCTTCCTTCTCTCTTTGACTCTCCCCCTATCTGCTTTCCTCCACCATGTTGAATTTGTCTGACTTACAATGTGAAACTGATGATACTTGAATTTATGCAGTTGTGTATTGTAATGATATTAACTTTACGATGTTTATTAGCGTGATTTTTATAATTTATTGCTATGAATGTTCAATCATTAAAATGAAATTTTAATATTTTTATAATTTAGATAATATATTTTTACATAAAAGTTATAAAACAAACTAAAAATAAGTAATAAAACAAGAAGAGTCTGTCATTTTACATTACTGAAACAAATTCCAATTCAATTTCCTGTCAACCAAACAGATCATAAATTCACATTCCAATTCCTGACAGATTCAATTCTTTCACAGATTCCAATTCCCTCAAAAACTTTCTGCGAATCAAACGCCACCTTAGGGTTGATGACGGTAAAGATGTCACTCTCAATGATGGTGAAGAAGTCACTCTCAACATTGATGATGGCGGTGTCGTCACTCACATTTCTTCAACGATGTAGAAATTGACGGTGGAAGAAGTTAGCATAAATCTCAAACAATGATGGACGGGCAATTTAAAGAAGGAAACCCACAATAGAAGAGGGAAAGTAATCAATAGCAGCTATCAGGACGGAAGTAGAAATCAGAAGTACATGAGCAACTAAGAAGACAGCCATCGGGGATAAGAAGGAGGCGATAAGGTAAATGTAATTAGGGTTTTCATTTTTGTTTTATAAAGTATGGATAAACATGTAATATCAATAATTATAAAGGGTAAAAATGTGCTTTTCCTAAATACTCGATTAGGCTCGCAATCCTAGCGAGCCGATTATTATGAGACTTGAACTCATTTCAGCTTACTACTTGAGTAGCTCAAGTTTGAGATTGACTCGGTTTACATCGAGTCAATTTTAAATATTTTTAGAGTTAATCTCGAGTAGCTCGCGAGCAGGAGATGCTAGGTTACACCCTATTAGGCCTATATAAACTAGTACCTATAAAAATACAAAATTAAATAATTTTAAAACTAAGTTACTATGGTATGGAAATCTAAAGCGATTTCTCGGTAGGGAACGTAAGGCGCCTGCGCCCGGGGTGAGGGCTGACGGGGTGTTTGGCTCGTGTTTCTCTCTCTTCATTACAGACACAGAGACATCTCAACGCAATCGATGGCGAAGCTGCCGATCTTAGACGGCATTGCCACCGACGACGGTGGTCTACTACCTTACCTCCTCCTCCTTATGCTCTTTCTCATTCTTATCATCATCATTCTCATCGCCTGTAAACCATGGCGTTTTTTCTCTCGCAATTACCGTTCCCTTACCATCAAGGCTACCACCTCTTCCGATGTAGGTTTTTCTTTCTCGCTTTGTTACCATTTTTATCATTTACTCCGTGATCGATTGCATTTCTTGTTATATGATTTTAAACTTCCTATATTTTTCATCGTTAATTATTACTTTCTTTTGTTAGGGTTTTTGTTCCTCTTTGCCTTTTATTTTAAATCATCCTCAACATGCGATATTGATCTATCTTAAGCTACTCGCGGTGATTATTGTTGATATATAAAGCTTCGATAATCCTGTATGAGTGAATAGATGAATGATATAAGGTTGTTTTGTATCAAAATTGTTCATGATTAAGTAAGCTCATTATTTATGAACTAGGTTTAGTATAAGATACTGCAATTGCTGATGCGGTTGTTACTAGTTAGTTTGCTTTATTTCTCATAAATTTCATATGCTTCATGCCATTCAGCTCAGAACATCCAATGTCCAAGTTAGGTGGTTTTCTCTAGGATAATCAGACCAGTGAACTGAACATTAACAACACTACAGCACATAAGAAAGCTTCCAAATTTATTTACCAGTAGCACATTATGATATATCTAGGAAAAAGAATTCTTTCGCTTTGATCCTATATATCTAAAATTCTGCTCTTGATTAGTAGAATTGGTCTGTTTTTTTTACCTCCATGTGGAAAGAAATAATAAAGGATGAATTCATGAAAGAACCATAATGGTGGAGCTAACCTTGTACCTATATTCGTGGCAGTGGAAACACCTAAAGTATCTAGTACTACTTATACAACTAACGAATATTTCAAATCAAATCAGATCACTCAAATATCTTCTTAAAGTTCTTTGTGATTTTGTTTTCTATACGAGGGCTTAAAGGCATTTAAAGAACCTACATAAATTAGACGTTCAACTCATCCAGCAAATCATGGCTCTGAAACTTTAAATTGAGTGCTGGGCTATGGCTCACGAATATTTGTTTCTTCCCACCAAGTGCCATTTTTCTGAAGACCCTTTTATCAGTTTAGCTTTTCTTATGATCATCTTCAGTAGATATTATTCATGGGATGACCATGGGCTGCAAGTACAGAGCTAGACATGTTGCATCTCTAATCAATGAGCTTATGTTAGAGTATAGCTAAGATTTAAGTGGACAGGCTCACTTCCTTTTCAATTCCTTTCTCTATCCCAGGACGGAATATGAAATATATGCTGTTCATTCAGTTGTTCTATGTGGGTATTTTAATGTCTTTACTGTAAATCTTGGAGTTTACGCATGATGTTTTATTTTTTGATAATTCATGAAAGGATATTTTATTGGCTTTTTTACCCTGTTGAGGTATAGAACTACCTTGATCCAGGATTTTAGCTTATGATAATCTGCAAAGTGCAAGGCATATTAATTGGAATTTTATATCTGTATTTTATGGTGTTTGTTTTTTTTCTCATGTACAGGGATAATTGCTAAAAGGGAAAAAAATAAAATAAAAATAAAATAAAGTGCATACTGCACAACCCTGCCAACAAGATACCGCCATTATGATTCTCTTGAGCAATTTGAAATTGAACTCTGTTTAAGTTGTTATCAGGACTTGCTTTTTCATGTATTGAAATTTGAACAACTTGACTCTGCTTTTTTTGCGTTGTTTTAGTATGTAAATCTTCCTGCTTGCTTAGACATGGTGTAACTAACATCCTGTTTAGGTTCAAGAAGACGTAGAGCGGCCTCTTGTTTCACAAGATTCGGATGTAGTTGAGAGCAACATCACGGAGTATCCTACAACTCATGCTTCAGAAGATTCGTGTCATCAAATTGATGGAGATCTCAGTTCACCTCGAACCCATGGCCCTGCCTATAAACACAGGCTTCAACCAACTCATCCCCAGTTCTCACGTGGTATATCATGATGATCCTTTTATATTTGTGATGAGTAAAGGTTATAATGGTAAACAGAATAATTGTTCATCTTACTTTACTCATTCCAGGTGATAGCCTTATTCTTGATATTTCTTACCATTCTGAGGGTGTTGTGGTTGGTCAAACTCTGAAGCGCCCTTATGACTCCTCTGCTGGAGAAGAGAAATATGATACGAAGGAAGATTTAAGTTACAAGTCGAGAATAAGAGTTGATAATGATCACTCTATTTCCAGATCTTCTGCAAATCAAAGTAATTTCTCCATCCCTCGCGTCATACACACACACACACTATACTGTGTTATAAAGCATTTAGTTTATTGTCTTATTCTCTTAAGTTTGAGCAATTTGAAATTGCTAACTACCCCTCATGTAAATTTAAATGGAGTTAATTAGATCCTTATATACCATTTTAATAATTAAACCTTCCATAAAATATTTAAAAAAAAAGTCGATTCAATTTAAATTTCAACCTATAAGATACTTTATACAAACTAAAATTTAAATGAAAAGAACTTCTAGTAAATAATATTTTAAAAATGTTATCGTATAATGGATAATTCAATTTAAGTAATAGAAAATTGTATAACTAGAACTCATGAACCTAAGTAACAGAATTTTAAACATTTCCATTTTTTATGGCTAATAAATATACATGGAATTATTATCCGCGGCTTTGCGTGGGTCTCTGCTGGTGTATGTGTGCGTGTATATATATATATATATATATATATATATAAGATAATTTTAATGTATTTTGTCTCTTGTTGGTTGAATTTGCAAGACATGTCATCATATATATCTGTTAGAAGTGCAGGAAGCATCCTCAATTTGGAGGTTATTACTGGGCCTTCATGTGGTGCACATTACTCTGTACAATCTACAAACAAATCTAAGCTGCCATTGACTCTTGGAAGAGTTTCACCTAGTGATATATTGGTGGTAGATTCAGAAGTATCAGGAAAGCATGCTACAATAAATTGGAATCTGAATGTAAGAGGGGTGCTATGCTATCCCACTTTCTTATTTTCTACTTCTATTATCTGTTGTTGAATCACAAATTTTATGATTTCAGAAGTTAAAATGGGAGCTGGTGGACATTGGTAGCTTAAATGGAACTCTCTTGAATTCCAAGGCAGTCCACCATCCTCAAACTGGAAGTAGACATTGGGGTGATCCTGTTGAGTTGAATAGTGGAGACATAATCACTCTTGGCACTACTTCAAAGATATCTGTGAGTTCATTGTATATGCCAAATTGTAAATGATCCTAGGAATATTTACTTTCGTTTTATTAATCTTTGCAAGGCGGTCTACCCACCATCCTCAATCCCTATCTTATCTTCTCCCGAGCATTCTTATTTCTATGCCTGTTTCATTTTTGAGTGTATGGACATTCACATCTTCGCGCACAGGAAATATTATATATATTAGCATAACACGGACAATTGAAAATGTGTTATCCATATAATGTAAAATACTTTCTCCAACTTTCAATTAATGACGGCTTAAGTTTTCTCCTTTTGCAGGTTGACATTAGATCTGAGTGTAGTAGTAATAATAATATGGTCCCATTTGGAGTTGGGGTAGTGTCAGATCCCATGTGTGTGCGCAGAGGTGGGAAGAAACTACCGATGGAAGATGTCTGCTGTTATTATTGGCCTCTGCCTGGAGCTGATAAGGTTCTTTGAATCATGACTATAAACTTATTATGCTAATATGCTCACTGTTAAAGTGCTAGTTAGTGATATACAACAATATTTCTTTTCGCAGTTTGGACTGTTTGGCATATGTGATGGACATGGTGGAGCGGCTGCTGCCTCATCAGCCAGCAAGTCAGTATTTTCATGCTCGTGGCTTTTCTTTTTGCCTCATTTCTTTTCATTACTGTCTTTTTAAAGAAATAATAAGCAAAAGGCACCGCCCAGATCAACTTGCATTTGGTTACTCTAGCGTTGAGCGGCCACAGTCCGCCTTTTTCATTCTCTAGTCAAAGATTTATGAACATGTAGACAGAAAATAGTTTGGATGCTCGTGTTCTCTCTCTCTCTCTCTCTCATAAACACACACATACACACTTTCAGGTTTAGGATTCTTTTTTTGTGGCGTCATCTGAAAGAAATTCAATTCTGTTTGCTTTTATGTTTATTACTTGTAGATGTTGTCCATCTCCTAAATGATTCAACATGTTTGTCTTCCTGTGCAAGGGTATTGAATTTCTCAATACATATGTTTGGTGCACTCTATTAAAGCAATCAACAGAGCTCGTCACTTCTGCATATTTGATTTATATTTTTGAATAAAATCTTGTCTGCAGATTAATGCCGGAGATGGTTACTAGAATCTTGTCAGATACAATTAGAAGAGAGAAGGTTTTTTCACACTGTGATGCTTCAGATGTCCTTAGAGAAGCATTCTCTCAAACAGAAGCACATTTGGACAATTTATATGAGGTTTTCCCCTTGCCCCAGCTCTTTCGTAGATATTACATGTATGAGTATCAACGTTTTCTTGTGTATAACTCCTGTTTTATCTGTACATATCTGACGGTCTTTTTTTTAAAATTCATTTTATGCTGTGCAACCTTGTAGACTTTTGGTCCACGCAATTACAATTGGATGATGACTTTAATCAATATCAAACACTGCATGATGCCATACACACTATATATGTATCACCACCAAACCTTATGTTCAGTTCCTTGCAGCCTGTATTATGTGAATTGCCAGTGTCATACTGTAAAGTTTTGATTTTTATAGCATATCAGTAGATGATGAACAATTTTGTGGAAGTCAAGAAAAAACAGATGGCTGTTCAATGTATTTGGTTGTTTACTTGTGAAGTAGTGCTTCGAACGAGTATTTAAATTAATTAGTTAGTAATTCATAGAAGTTTGTGCCAAGGCTGATTAGGTGTATTGTATGTCAAGTAAAACATTTTTGAAGGATCACAGATTGCTTAAAAATAGCTTATCTACTTAGTAGTATCCTGACTCATATTCGAGAAGTTCAATTAGAAACTGATGCTAAAAGTAATAAAAATGGAGTATGTTGTTCCCCTGACTGACAATTGTGCAATAGATTATTTTATCATCTTTTGTAATATATTTTGGCCTCATTTAATCCAACTGCTTTCAGGGTTGTACTGCAACAGTGCTTCTAATCTGGGCTGACGGTCATGATAATTACTTTGCTCAATGTGCCAATGTTGGGGATTCAGCCTGTATCGCAAAGTATGTGTCGTTCCATATACATTAATAACATTTTTATTATTTATAATTTGTTCTGTTCAGTGACATCCCTTGAGCCGTTGTCCAATCTTCATCTTTAGCAATGTTTTGTCACATGGTGTTTATTTAGTAGATGAGGAGTTTTGCACCTTTTAAAACAATGGAATGCTGTTAAGGCCATGATCCATATATGGATCTGGATTTCGGTCCTGTGGAATCTTCTTTACACAAGTTTAATCTTAGGGTGCATTTCGTTCGCGGCTCTCCCTGAAATTTGATGGAATTGGAATGTTGAATTCCATGATTTTGTTGTTTGATAAGATTCATGGAATTGGAAAATTGAAATCCTTGAAATTCGTTTGATTGAGGGAAGTTAACATTCCCTCCCCTTATTTAAGGAACATTTTATATTCCATTAAACTATTCGTTACAAATATAAATACCTACCGGATCTCTCTACATCTTACCCAAAAAAAACTGTGCGCCTTTAGTCTCTGTGATTTCTGCATATCATATATTGATCACTCTGTTCTGTATCTCGATTGCCTCTCAGATTTCTTTAACTCGATTGCCTCTCTGATTTCTGCATCTTGATCTCAGTAGTCTGTATCCCTTTAAAACTCTTAATCGCCCCCATCACCTTTGTTCAGACCTGTTCTTTCTGATCGACCCTCATCACCACCGTAGGTCAGATCGATGTGGCCAATTGTCTTAGCGTTGTGTCACTGGCATCATCATTGTTCAGATTAGTTCATTCAGGGTGGGAAGGAAGTGCTTCACGGTGGTGGTTGGTAGTTTAGAGAAACAAGAGAGATGGGTATAGATGTTGTAAGGTTATAAAAGATTTTAAGTTCCATAAAAAATTATAAAATAATAGATTTATAAAAAAAACTTATAAGGGCAATTTTGTCATTATTTGTTACTTACATTCTAGTTTCCTTTGACAGATTTACCAAGCAAACAGCATTAAGATATTTTGCAGATTCCAATTTTTTCAAATTTCAATTTTGTTTGAATCTACTTCTTTGAAGAACATTTTGCGAACCAAATGTCTAATTAGACTATTTTGTGCTCTATGCCTTAAAAGTTCTCCACTGGGACTATATGACATTATTTACGCATATGGTCATTGGGATGCTTTTAAAATTCAATGATAGGTATCTTTGTGTCTGCGTTTGGTGATGGTACTTTACCTGCACCAAATTATGTTAATTTCTGCATTGTCTCCAGTAGGCACTAGGCACTAAGTCATGCTTAAAGATCACTATTTATATAAAATAGCGAAAACCAGTTTCAGAAATATATATTATGCCGATTGAGTGGTTCTATTATAATAATTATTATTATGTTAACAGTGAGCGTTTTTTAAATTCGGTGCAATGATATTACTTGTTCTGCAGTATTGAAGGGAAACAAATTAAGATGTCGGAAGACCATCGGATATCCAGTTACACTGAAAGGCTGCGGATGCAAGCAGTTGGAGAACCACTCAAGGATGGGGAAACACGACTATGCGGTAACTGAGAGTTTGATATATATTAACCTCGACTACTTTGCACTATCTTTGCCTCTCATTCAATCAGCAAATTCGGATGGACGTTCAGGTTTAAACCTTGCGCGAATGCTGGGAGACAAGTTTCTGAAGCAGCAGGATGCTCGATTCAGTTCTGAACCTTACATAAGTCAGGTCGTGTACATTAATTCGGAAAGCCGGGATTTTGCTATAATCGCGAGGTAAATTTATTTTACTCTATTACACACTAATGTGTTGGCCTTTAGATATTATGAAGTGCTCAATTTCTTCTTTTAACGTATGTTTATGTTTGCCCTTGTATAAATCAGCCTGTATGCTAATTTTATGTATATTTATAGTTACTTTACCTAAGAGTTTAATTGAGCTGACAAGTGTCAAGCCTGAGCTTGATTTTATTATAAAATGCGAAGCTTGAAACTCAACTTTAGCTCGATTAGTTTACCAAGATTTTTGGGCTTGTCTCAACTCTAATAGATTGTTTTTAACGAATTAATGATATTATTCATCAAAGTATTTAGTCGATACTTTTGAGCTCAACGTGACTCGTCTCGATACTTTTAAGCTTCGCTCAAGTTCTCAACTCGATCATAGCATAATAATCATGTAGATGTACATGAAAAAGTAAAAAAAATAAACTGGCACACGCCTAATAAGTTTGTGTGCTTTACGTGCCGGGCTTGGTTTAAAAAAGCGCTCATTGGGCACTTGATGCGTGATGCGCCCGATGTGGTGGCTGAAACGAATGAGGTGGTCTGATGCGCTGGGGGTACTAGATGCGCTCTGAAGCGGTCGCCTGATGCGTGATGCGGCCGATGCGTTTTTGTTTTTGTTTTTTGGGCTTTACTTGTTGGAATGGGCTTAAAAAACCCGTGATGGGTTGGATGCGGTGGGTAGAGCTTCCGGGGTTAATGAGCCAAATTATTTCACTAGAGGATCAAGAAGAGAAGGTGATGATGGGGTTGGCCTATCAAGAAATGATAAAGGAAAAAGACCCGCTCTTGTTGACGAAGATGATGAGGTGGAGGAAGACATTGGAGTGACCGATAATGAGGGAGATGGTGACGTGCTCGGATTTGATGATGCGGATCCTGGGGACATTTAGTTTGTGACTAGAGAAAGTTTGGAGAACTTCGTGGGGGGAAAGGGAAGTGAGGGGTATTGGTGATTTGTCATTTGGTTGTTTTGATTTTCGTAAGCGTACTCGTCTATTATTTTATTCAACATTTATGAACTACTATTAAACTACTTTTGGTATTAATTGAAGAATTTTTTATATATAAGTATTTACAAGGTATAAAATTAGTTTTAAAGTATTTTTTGTGAAATTGGGCACATCGGGTTCGTGATGTGAGCGCATCACGCAACGGCTCCCGGGACTCTAAACGCATCAGAGCACATCCCGCTTTTTAAAACCAAGGTGCCGGGTATTCTAATACTCGGTTCGACTCAAAAGTTCACTAGATAGCTTGAGCTGAATCGACTTAAATCGAGTTTGATAGAATAGTATACCTTAGAGATTAAAAGTGTAAATACATATAAAATAAAATTAGCTATTTCCCTGTATAAATCTCTCGTATATAAAGTTATGCACATCGTTTCTTTTCAAGGTTAATGAGAACTATCACATTTATTCTCTCTCAATTTCACATGTTATCAAAGCTAGGGATTCAAACCTTGCCACCGCCACCTTTAGAGCAGGTGTTATTGTCGTGTATCTCTCTGACGTCTACAGCCATCGGTCAGTGTCATGTATGCCTCTGTGAATTTGTAGTTTCAATTGAATTTACTATTTCGGTGATATGGGTTCCATCATCAAGCAGCGGATTCTTGATTGCAATCAATCGGCGACTTCATCCTGTTTATTGTTGATTTCTCGCTTCCGATTAGTGAATAACTTTTTGCTGTCTCCTTTCATCACAAGTTTCTGATTCTCTCCTTCTGATAAGTAGTTGTGTGAAAATATGGGTGACGTCATAGATCCTCAAACCGGAACACAGTCATTTATTATTTCGGGTACTCATGCCAGGAAGGGAGTATACAGCAAGCAACTTTTGGTAATTCAATTACTAATTTGATTCTATCACCATGCAACTCGTCAAGTAACTCTTAGACCACCGGAATTGGATATCGGGAAGAATGACTTGGTTCTAGGCACGATAGTCAATACATAACTGCCAAGAGAAATCCTTCCTTTTAACGATATTTACGGGGCTGGAATAGGCACTTTGACTGACTCGGTGATAACTAATCAAGCATTTCAGTTACTTGTCGTTGGATTTCTTTAAGTATGGATAATGGTAGGGTCATACACAGATTGGACCTTGTTTTGGGTATAGGTTAATGCAGTGTTCGATAGCATTGGGGAGGAAGTCCTTGTGGGGAGAGAAAATGGTAGTAAACTTGGACAATTATAATTGTTGGGCGGGGTGGAGGGTGGAAGTGGAAGTAGGAGTGATGGTGAGACTTGCCATTGAATCATCGAGGAACTATCCCTGTAAGGTGATTTGTCCACCTTGGTTCCAATTGGTTCCAAAACCCAAGTACATAAACTAGAGCATCGGTCACGCAAGAGAAATCCCCAAATTTGATAGCAACATTACGACATAATTCAGAAATGATAACTTGTGATCCATCGCCAAGACGAATTCCGACCTGTGGAATGTGTTCAATTTCGAGGCTTAAAGTTGAAACCATAGTCACATAGTTCGCGGATCGCTTCGGTACGGGAACGAGGATCGGGAACGCGGTTCGCTAGGTTGGACGTATCCGGTACGGAGGGGGGTAGGTTCATTTCGGTACGCGTCCGGTACGATGTACCTTACGTTTTGGTATGTTGTACCCACTACCAAAAACAGATTTCATAAACCAAACCTTAAATAACATTCTAGTATTAAAAACCAAACCAGAAACATAACAATTAACAGAAATCATAAACAATTAACATGCTGTAATT
>JAUEJL010135516.1:0-11041 GCA_032274825.1 Drosophyllum lusitanicum | reverse complement strand
ACTTTGTGTGGGTCTAGATCTAGGGTTTCGTTTTGTGTTGGAATACATCTAGGGTTGTGCTTTGTGTGGGAGTAGATCTTGGCTTGCACTTTGTGAGGGTGTACAACGAACCGGTGCCGGAGTAATTTTTTTCTGTTTTTTGTGGGTGTGCATCGATGGTCGCCGGAGTGTTTGTGGTTGAAGCAATCTATTTTTGGTGGGTGTGCGACAACAGCGACCGGAGTTATGGTGGCCGGCCGGAATTATACAAGATTATAAAGGAAAAAAGAAAAATTGTTGTTGAACATGTATTTTAAAAACTTGCCTGATTATTGTTGTGTTATACACTGTAAAAATTGTTGTTGTATATAAATGTTGAAGATACTATCAGTTTTAAATAAATTATTAACGTTGGTTAGTTGGTTAAATGTAAAGGTAAAAAAGGTTTCAAATTTCAATGTTTGACCTTGAAAGTGTAAAAAAACTTTCAAATTTCAATACAATGGAATATGTATAAAATTTAAAGAATTAAGTAAAATTTAAAATAACTATTCATTTTAACTAGACAGTGGACCAATCAGAAAAGAGCCAACCAATAAAATTATTATTAAGGGGCTAAAAAGAATAAGAGGGGGTCCAAATAGGAGGACCCACTAAAAATAAGCAAGCAAATCAAACAAAAAAGTTTAATCCATTCCTCAAACCCAGCATATGTCTAACTCACTGCTATTTTTTTTATTTTGTTATAAGATTCAACCTCTATTCAGGCATTCAACTAAAGGGCGTCCAAATCAATATCGAAGTTCCCTTCATCAACATATTTCAACACACACGAAGACTAGGTTCCCTTCAACAGTAGGTTTCATGAAAACCAATCGAAATTATTGGTATATAGAGCTCGACTGTAAGAGAAACAAAGCAAACTGAGTAAAACTGTTACCATTGCAATCGTGAGCTTTTCTGATTCTGAATTTTTGACTTTCAATGGAAATTTGGAGTCCTTTTGGCGATTGTATGAATTTGATTTGCAATTTATAGCAAATAGAGGCCGTGAGGAAGGAGAAGACTATTAGGGATTCGAGACAACGCGTTGATTCCTGAAATCCGATGCGTCTTTTCCTTCTCCTTCGACGATTCCCAAAATCTGATGCGTCTTTCCTTCTCCTTCGACGATTCCTTTTCCTTCAGATTTGGGCCATCTTTATCTCTTTTCCTTCATTGCTAGTGGGCTTATGTTCATCTTCAAAATGGTCCACATACATATATACATATAAAAGAGACATCAAACACAATTGGCTCCTGAAAATTTTGGGCCCTGCCCAAGCCCAGGGCAGGCCGGGACTGCAACCCGATAAACCAAGAAAATTTCCTAACAAAAGGTGGTATGAACATAAATGAGGTATTTTCTTGTGTGAATAAACCAAGAAAAATATCTTTTTAATGTCAACTAACGTGTTTTTCTTTCACAGCCTTCTTCCACTCAAAATATTCAGAATGAAAGCTAGAACCTTGTTTATATCAATCTTGAAGTGGAAATCCAAGCAAAACAAGGAGGGGCAAAAATTAGATAAAATCGTTTAAATTAGATTAGTATTTAGGTGCTTCGGGTTTTGGATATAAATATAGGTTTTGATAACTATTAAAACACTTTTATTTTGGTGCCTTCAGTTTTTTTGATATGTATGTAGTAAATTGGCAACTACTAAAATATTTGCATCTTATTATTTTGGATTTTGGCACCATTTTATATGCATTTCGGCAGCATTTTGTTGCGTTTTTTGTAGCATTTTTCGAATATAGCAATTTGACAGCATTCTGTACCATCTTATAAGTATTTTGGCAGCATTGTATTACTTTTTTACAACATTTTTCAAAGGCAGCATGTTGATAGTTTCATGTGTATTTGGGTAGCATTTTGTTGTTTTTTTTGGACAACATTGTCTATGGCAACATTTTGACAGCATTGTTGTGTATTGACAACATTTCATTTGATACATAATTTGTATTTTATCTACATCATCACTTATATTAACACAAGCCATTACATTGCTTTCAATATTTTGGCACCTTTTTTGTAACCTAAAACAAGTTCCATTCCACATAAAGTTCATTATATAAGATGTTTACTAAGCAAGATGAGTACAATCAACATCACTACACACATTTTCCTATAAAATAAAAACTTGTTTATGCTTTAATGTTTGATCTACTATGCTTCAATGTTTTTCTGGAGTCGAAAATAAAGATAAGAAAATCATAGACTTAAAAAGATGTTTACCTGCTATATTCAATGTGATTACCTACTTCAACACGTAATCAGAAAATACGTTACATATTTAGATAATAAAAAATTAAATACCTAAGATTGTTAATTTTTTGACCTTAACCCTAATAATTACGAGAATAATAGACCTAAAAACATCACTTTTATAATATAACACTACCGACCCCAAAGCGGCAAAGCCAAATATATTAATGAGTGAATTACGATGTTGGTCCTCTAAGAATTAACGTTATTTCACATTTGGTTCTTTAAACAAAAATGTTACAAACCTAGTTCTTTATTTTGGAAAATCTCACACTATTATTCCTTTCATGGTTAAATAGTGTGCGATCTTTCAAAATAAAGGACTAATAGTGTAAATAGTGTACAATTTTACAAAATAAAAGACTAAATTTATAAGTTTTTAACTTTAAGCACCAAATAAAAATAACCCTAATTTAGCAATGTTCTTCTGTTTCATTCAGCACCGTCTTTATTCAAACATGATAATCAAACATGTTGAACATTAAGCATCCAGTACTTAATGGTAAAAACTAAGGTTGTCAATTCGGGTCGGGTTCGTGTCATTCGAGTTCGGATCAGTTTCGTGTTGACCTAACTTCAACCAATTTATTTTCGTGTCAGGTTTCGGGTCGTGTCAGGTTTGTGTCGACCTTTGGGTCGACCCATTTAGGCCAAATATCATCGACGGGAATCTTTTTCGGTTTTGAATATGGTTTTCGTGTACGTTTTTCAAATATGGTTTTCTGTTTTAACTATGCTTTTCTTTATCAATATTTCAAATTCCATTTTTGTTTTTCAACTTTCGGTAAGAATTTCAAAAATAATTTTTGTTTATATTCTAACTTCAATAATCAATGTTCGTTTCGATTGTATTTGAACTTCAGATTCGGTATTTATTTTGGTTTGATTCAAATTTTGATTTTACTTTTTTATTCACTTATATAAATGAATATAATAAAAACTATGATGTATTACTATTCTATCAAATACCAATAAATAATGTCATTAAATAACCGAATAATTTAAAATTATTCATCATTAAATAGAATTATGAATCGATTCAAAATAATAAAGTATCACCTATCAAATAATCATATGTAAAAGTACCAAAATCGTATAGTGAAAATAACAAATACCAAAATAACATACTATTGTTTTAACTGTAAATTTTTTATTGTTCATTATGAGTTTTTAACGTATAAAGAATTTGTACTTTTGTTTGACAGATTTTATTGCACTAAGATGTCACTCTCTTATTTGACCACAATCTTCTTTTTAAAATTTAAATTTTAAGTATTAAAGAAAAATTTAAAATGTTATAGTTTTACCCTTACACGAGTCATACAGATCATTTTCAGGTTATTGGGTTGACCCTAATCCGACTCATTTATTTTCGTATTGATTTCCTGTCGCTTTTTTGGTATTGTTTTCCTAAATTCGTTAATAGATCAGATCCGGTCAATACTCCGTTCCCATTCCTTTTGTTTTCCTAAATCCGTTTTGGTACATTTTCTCGGCAAATCCATCCAATAGCTTTCTTCCACCGTCTTATGCATAAACTTGGAGCTCCAAGAGAAATGGAGATCTGATTCACTGAAAATGGTCACCACTCGTGGAGGAACTTCATCTCCATCTTCATTCACAATTCTTCGCATGTTTATACTCTTGATCTTGTTCATTTTCATATTCAATTTCTATAGTCGAAGCATCTTAGAGGATGAAGAAAATCTAAATCCACGATTGTCATCACAGGACTTTGTATCTCAACAGGTACCGTTTTCTTCACTCCTTAATACCAAAATTTTGAAATTCAGATTCAAATTCAGGTTTTGCTGGATGTATTTCGAACAATACGTTCAGTGAAATTGTTCGTATGATCGAGTATGGCGTACCCTAATATGTATAAGTTGCATTGCCTCAGCTTCCGCTGCAGCTGCCTAGTGAAAAACTCTGGGAAGCTCCTTTTAGTGATGGTTTACATTCATGTGTAAATCCTACATCAAAATATCAAGGTATCATTGGTTCTCATTAGATGATCTGTTGTACTAGTGATATTGTTACCTTACCTTAGATTATATACTTTTATTCAATCTATTTAAAATGTTGTATAGAATTCTGAATTTTTTTTGCCTAGTTTATGTAATCTTGTGGACTTTGGGATGCTTACACACATTTTGTCACTTAGAACTCATATGCACAGCATTCTGATTTTTTTTTTCTTTCTCATTATATGTTTACATTTTCAGCTTCTCAAGGAGAGGATCATTATATCACTGTAAGAAGCAATGGTGGGCTCAACCAAATGCGTACTGGTGTGAGTATTATGATTCAGATATCTTCGAGCATGTATTTTTTTGGCATAGATTATAGTGTGCATTCGTTCCTGTGATCCTACTGTTTGCCATGATAGTTTTGCTCGAGTGATCCAATTGCGAGGAGTTTGACAGGAGATTTATCTGTTCTTTGACTACAAAGTTGTAAAGATTACTTTATGCTAGCTCATGGGTGAACAAAATTCTTACTACTTATTGTTTACAGATAGCTGATATGGTAGCGGTTTCACGAATGATGAATGCAACTTTAGTAATTCCTGAACTTGATAAGCGCTCATTTTGGCAAGACAAAAGGTAACCATAAGTTGTACCTCATTACTATGTCTCTCTCTCTCTCTCACACACACACATCCCATTAACATTTATCCTAATGGGCTATTGTGCAGTATATTTTCAGATATCTTTGATGAAGATCATTTCATTGATAGCTTAAAACGGGATGTCAGAATTATAAAGAAGCTTCCTTCAGAGCTGGTCTCCGTTCCTCGAGCAAGGAAGCACTTCACGTCTTGGGGTGGTTTAAGTTATTATGAGGACATGACCAAATTATGGGCGGATTATCAGGCATGTATAGACTTTCTAAGTTTCATTAATTCTGTGGAAAAAAATATTAATGAATTGAATTATAGGTTTCAAAAAGAAACATCTATTGGGTATAATTATAAGGTGACATCTGCTTTGCTATGGTCTGTACAAAGGTTTCTTTGGTACAGAATAATAGCATATAAAGGTGTATGCTTATACTTGCTTAATATTGTGAGAAAAATAGTACATATGTGGTTGTAATTGCTACCGAACATCTCTTTTCAGCCTTGCTGAACTATTCATTTGAATATTGACTAGTGTTGGAGTTAGTTTCAATGTGAATGAATATAGTGGATATTATTACTCTTAGTTATATTCACTTATATATCTAGTTATTATATTAAACTTGGGCTATTTTTACAGCATTACTAGTTTTTGTGCAGGTAATTCATGTGGCAAAATCAGATTCTCGGCTAGCGAACAATGATCTACCACTTGATATCCAGAGATTGCGTTGTCGTGCTCTTTATCATGCTCTTAAATTTTCTACTTCTATTGAAATCCTTGGGAAGGTACGTGATTTCATTTATAATACACCTTAGTAAATGATTATTCAAGCATAGTTAATTACATCATCCATTATTTTGTCACAACTTTTATTACCATAATGTTGATACCACTTGTATGTGAATGCAATTTATAAAGTCTGGAGTACGAAGAGTTTGGAACTTTGGATGATAATTATGCGTACCATATTCAAATGTATCAAGTTTGAGAAGTTACATATCTTTATGAGTTAAAAATGATTTTTCTATGTTTATTTGAGAATCTAGTCCCTAAGCATACCCTTCATACACCAGTTTCCATAGACAATACTTTCTTATAACATCTTACTCTGTGCACACCAATTTTTGTTTCCTCATATTCTCTAAAGACAATCAAGAAACTTAAATTAGGTTAATGGGGTGGGTCAAGGGGTCAAATTGGTAATCTTTTAGTATGGGTCAAAATAGACCGAGTCAAATTGGGTTAACCTGCAACGCTATCCAATTTCTTTTATTTGTTTATCTATACCTATACTACATTATAAAACATTTAACTTTCTCTCTCTTAAAAATTTTAAGACTACTTAATTTTAAGTAGTACATGTTTTTATGCTTAAGATACAAACACTTAGAGCAATAGTCTAACCAATCATTCCCTTAATTATCTCAGCAATTTAAGGCAACTGTTGCTTTAATAAATCATTAAACATCACAACTATTTAATTTATCTAATTTTGGTTAAATTACTTACATCAATACAATTTTAAGACTAAAGTATCTTTTTCTTTATTTATTTAATAACAATATTTTTTATTTTATTGTTTTTCAAAACCTATTTTAACAACTAATAAAATGGTTGATTGGAGAAAAAAAAGAAAACAGAAAAAGGAGAAAGAACATGGATATGTTGACCAACACCACATTCCACACATTCCATAACCTACATTCTTGAAATCAACATGTTGTCGACCACAAACTACTGTTATCGCCGCTGCATTGCCCGGATGCAGTGCTAGTAAATAATTAATTACTTATTATACCATAAATGTTATTATCACAATAATAATCGAAGAGGCTGGATAAGGCTCCAGAGATAACGGAGAGAACAGATCCGAGAACTTGAAAAACTGATTTAACGGGTATGAAAACTAGATGCTTACGCTATTCTCTGATAATTTAATGCATCTATGTATCTAGTATCCGTATCCGTTTATTGATATATATTTTTTGTATCATAAAAAAATTGCAATTCCTGTTTTTGCTGGTGTGCTCCGTGTTCTCTATGAGGGAGTGTTCTCAATCCAAATCCTTAATCTTGAAGATATAGGAGATTTTATGCATAAAGATCAACTTTAGGGGGCTTTCAACCTATTCGACCCAAATGACCTGTTTATTTTTAAATGTGTACCCAAATGTTGGTGCATTTAAGAAGTCATCTATGGGGATTTCTTTTATATTAGGCCCTGAGCATACATGATGGTGACTCCACAGAAGCTCGTTGAACGGCTCAAATCGCACGGGGGAAGATATATTTCTCTTCATTTGAGATACGAGAAAGATATGTTGGCTTTCTCCGGTTGTACATATGGGTTATCTGATGCAGAATCTGAAGAACTTAGATTATTGAGGTGAAAACATATTCAGTTGTATATATTAAAGTGTATATTACAAAAATTGTCCTTGTGCTTTAGCCTATGGCCTAATTACATGTTTAGTCATTTTAAGATTAAAAGTTACATAGATAGTAGTCACTGATATTTGATTACATGTTTCTTCCTTTGGTCGTAAGAGTTACTTAACACAGCTGATGTTAAATATTTCTAAATACACATGTAATGAAATGTTTGTTTATTTAATAAAATTTAACACCAATGTTAACTGTAACAGCCAAAGGGCCAAACATGTATTAAATGTCAACCACAGTTACTATCTATGTGATATTCGATCTTAAAGGACTAAACATGTCATTTACGTCAACGATTTTTTCAATTTACTCTCTATTAAGTTAAAAGGAAACGGAGATCAAATCTACAAAACATCAATCTTTCAGATTTCATGGATTAATATTATTGCAGGGAGAACACAAATCACTGGAAAATAAAAAAAATTAATTCAACAGAGCAGAGAAGTGCAGGTTTGTGTCCATTAACTCCCAAAGAAGTTGGAATTTTTCTTCAGGCTCTTGGCTATCCTCGTTCAACGGTTGTATATATTGCTGCTGGTGAAATATATGGTGGTAAAGATCGTCTTTCAGAACTCACTTCTCGTTTCCCGAATGTATTATTCAAGGTTTGTGCATCAGAAATTGCTCGTTATCATTGCGTTTATTTTTTTGGTGTGTTCTCTTTTTTTGGGAGATTGAATTAATTAATATCAGGAAATGGTAGCAACTGAAGAAGAGCTGAAAATATATTCGAATCACGCATCACAAACAGCAGCACTTGATTATATCATTTCTCTAGAGAGCGATGTGTTTATACCAACGCATTCGGGTAACATGGCAAGAGCTGTTGAAGGTCATCGGAGGTTTTTAGGCCACCGAAAGACTATTAGTCCTGACAGGTACTGACTTATTAATTTGAATTTTTGAAATTTTTTTTTACTTTTATAAAGTACTAAATTAACCATTAATTTGTTTATGGGAGTTTAGGAGTGCAAAGCAATGTAGGAGTTTGCTTGTAAGCATTTAGATACATTTTGGGCAACTATCCTTGTTTCCCTTTCAGCAAATTAACTTTGTTTTTTTACTTGGATAATATTCCTTTACTAGTTTACTTCTACTTGTTCACTGTCTTTGCATCTCTGTTAAAAAAAAAACTGTCTTTGCATATTTCACTTACACATCATCTGACCGTGAAGTTTTTCTTTTTTTTTTCAATATGGGATTACCATTTACCAGGAAAGGTCTTGTGGACATATTTGATAAGTTGGAAAGTGGACAACTTAAGGACGGATTATCATTGCAACATATCGTTAAGCAGCTGCATGAGAAAAGGTAATGTGTTTCCATACTTAAGTTATTTCTCCCGCTTGTTATATCTTTGTTTCTGGGCTTATTTACGGGGATAAAACAATCATTAAATTTGGGAACATAGTGTTTAGTTTTGGTGTCACTGTACTGATCATTTTTTGGTCTACGGAGTCCCACTTTTGGCCCAAAAAAAGAAGATAAAAAAGGGGTATGCCAGTTTTCCATTGTGTGAATGAAATTATTAGTAGTGGGACATAAGAACAAAATTTTAATACGATATCAATTCTTCGACAGAAAAATGTAGAAGAATGGGCAAAAGGGGAACAAATAGCCCCTCCCTCCTCTGTCTGTCTTTTATTAATATCGTTATAACAAGCTAACAACTTTAACTAGAATAAGGATCCAATTTTTTTAATGAAGCAAATTTACAAGTTTTAAACAATTGATTAAAATTTAACATGAAACAAAAGCCCAAATCAACCCGTTTTCACATAAACGGGTTGAAGTTCCATTAATATGAATTAAATGAACCGAAAATCTTGTTCATGTTTCTTCATTTATAGGAATGGCAACAGGGTGGGTTTTGGTCGCCCCGTCCCCGAAATGAAAACCCGCCCCGCCCCGTTCCCCGTCGGGGATTGTTTCGGGCAACCCGTTGGGGTGGTTGTCAAACACAGCCCGAACCCGAAACAGAAACCCGGTGATAAAACTCGACCCCGACCGGACTAAAAAGACAAGAAAAAACTACAATGGCGACGACTATTGGAAACGAACGGTCAACAAATCTTTGAAATATAATAAACTCCTTGTTTGATTGTGTTAAATGAAATGCCATTACCAAATCAAAAACAGTGAACTACATGTCTACATGTTATTGAAACATTTTTGTACTCTCCAAAGACCAAATATATAAAACATATATATTTATACACATAAATATATAAAACATATATGTATATAAATATATAAAATATATATCGGGGCGGGATAGTGTGCCCGGCCCCGAACCCAAACCCGAAAAATTCCCGAATCCGACCCTAACCCGAAAATGTCATCCCCGACCCGACCCCGAAACTAGTCGGGTTTGGGTTGTTTTGCCATCCCTATTCATTTATTAAATAAACGAACTTTCCGCCGAGCGATTTCACCAATGGTTTATGAACGTTTGGTTCGTTTACAGCCTTATATAATGAGCTAAAGAGTAAATATTTTTTTTTTTGCTTAATTTTTAGGCAAGGCGCTCCAAGAAAAAGAGAGGGTGCACCAGATGGAATCAGAGGTAGAGCACGGTATAAGGCTGAAGAATCATTTTACCAGAATCCATATTCTGAATGCATATGCAGTTCTAAACACGCACACAAACACACACAGATGACGTAATTACACTTGTCACTTGCACATTCTTACATTGTGTCAATTATGTGATAAAATAGTAACCATTCCTTAATCGATAGCAATATTGTTGTTAGGGTTTGTATATCATGCAGTGAGAGTTTCCTTTTGTTTTTCATTTCATCGATTTCGATTTTTTATGGCAAACCACTGTAGGGGTCCAACAGCCAACATAAAGACGGAAAATCATGTAACACATAGCCTAAATGTACAGATCAAACACATCTTAAGATGTAGATGAGGGGTGAGACTTGAGAGAGGAAAGGGAGAGAGGAAAAGAGAGATGCATAGAGGGAGTGTGGGTGTGTTTGGTATAATATGAAAAGGATATCTTTAAAAGAAAGATGGTTGGAAACAAATATAATAGGAAAAGATTGTTTGGTAATAAGAAAAAGTAATAAACGACTAAAACACTTTTTGGTTAACGGTCAAAGTTAACTAAACATGTTGTAAGAGATCAATAGTGAAACAAATTGACTTTTTTCGTATATTTCAAATTTAAAGGATTAAAAGCGAAATTTCGTGATAAATGTAGGGACCATTTATATAATTAACTCGATAATAAATTAAAGTGTTCTAATTAATACGATATTACTAGAATATAAGTTTAGTAGAGGATGTTTCTAGTAATTAGTCACGTGTAACTTTATATATAATAGTTCGGAAACTTGTCTTGAAATTATCTAGTATCTACAATTAATTAAACATAGAACACAAAAGGATAAGATAAACTTAAAACATAATCTTAGGATATATATATATATATATATATATATATGAGTTGTGTTCAATAAAGTCAATTTAAAAAATAGTCTTAAAATTTTAATATTCAATCACATGTGATTCAGTATTCAATCACATGTGATTCAGTACACAATCACATGTGAATTACGAAAATACCACTCCGCCCAAATTTTTAAAATTTAATATGGACCATTGATGTCATTGATCCAAAGACTAAGATTAGTCCCTTAGGACTATGAATTAATTATAGACTATATTGAACATT